>VDFB02122837.1:54754-98451 GCA_007258455.2 Sequoia sempervirens
TGCATTTACAAAATGTCACTAAGCTACAAAGTGTGTTTACATTGGCTATAATCTTTAGATTTCAAGATTTTTTTATTAGCTACAATGTCTCAATCTTTCTGGTATTACAACCCCACTAATCCACTAGAGTTATTGTTTATGTTTCTATGGAGGCCTAGGGTTTGTACCCTAATCATGCTCTTACCAATGCTTCTGTTGGTATTAAAAACAACCTTAAATCTTGGGTCAGAAAATTAATTGTCTTCACAAAGTTGTGGTATGATCTTGGATTCTGGATTGTATCCTAGAGTGTGTGGGAAGCTTGTGTTTGATCATTAAGGTATGTAAACCTGAATGGAAATGTATCCTATATATCATGGGTCTTACTTTAATACTTTCCATAATGGTTATTAGCAGATCACATTATTATAGTTTGTGGTAACCCAAGATTGCATTCAAGTATGTAACAAACTTGGTTTGTAGTTTAAGCTATACAATTTTAAGTAACATTCATAAGGTTTAGAAAATCTTGATCTCTCTAGAATAGCCCATTAAACATGGGTTGTGCTTGAATGCACTACATAATTGATATAACACAACCACTACATATCAACTAGAGTTATAGGCTCTTTATTGCAGCAAGAGGTAATCACTCTTGATCATGCTATAATTACATCCTAACCTGTTAAACTTGAGACAACCTGAATGCACCCAATGATGATTGACACCTACATTATACAACCTGAATTAACTACATTATATGAGTGCCTCCATTTCTATCACAACATAGCCACATTAAACTTGGGTCACACATGAATGCATCATGTATTTGTTATAGCACAACTATGCCACATGACCAATAGAGTTATGGATCACATAATTACAATCACAAGAATTTGTTCCTTGGTTGTGATCTTATGGCAATTCCACACAACATAATTTGGACATGAAATTCTCAAAACCCTAAACCTCTAAAAATGAAATATGATGAGATGTTGCTTTAAATTATGATTTTCAAACCTGGAACTACAAATCTAACTTCACAACTAAATTTTTCAAAAAGACAATGACTACCCTCAACCTGGCGATATCTTCTTGAATTTTTTTTGATTTTTCCCAAGAAAATCATCCTTAGTTCTCCACAAACTATCTCAAGTAGAGAAAAACATTGTCGCAATAAATTAGCGAAACTCACTTTCTTTATGTCGGCCACAATTTGATTTTTTTCTATATTTCATGTTTGTCAAAATTTTGATGAAACTAATAGTTGACATTTCGACAAACCTGGGGTTCATCGAAATTTTGATGAACGTCGGGGATAAACTTTCAAAAAATTGAAAATTACACATCAAATTTTACAAGAACCCGACAATACATCAAATTATACATATTTCATCGGACATTTTCATTAGATTTTGCAGTCAAATGAGTTAGTGGATGGTGCCATTGAGTGGTAGTGGACTATACATTCATTAAAAAATTTAACCACTTGCATAGGAATGTGAAATCCATGAATATCCTTTGAAATAATTTCAATCCTTGAAATCAATGTTTGGATACCACTTTCAATATTTCAACTAGGGTTTTATACATCTAATCCTAAGTTGTTGAACATGACAACTAAGAGGGGGGTGAATTAGTTATAAGAATTTCTTAACTTTTAAAATTTTCACAAGTTAGATTTATAAGCATTCACAAAACCTTTACTATGTTAATATGTTTAATTGAACTAAATGTAGAAACAAAAACTAAAAGGAATGAAACCATGCAAGACAATAACACCATATTTACATAGAAAACCCAATGAGGTAAAAACCATGGTGAGGATTAGCTCACCATATAAATAATTCCAAAACTGAGTGCAAAGGCTCACTACCCAAAGGCTCACTACCAAGAAAAGACTTTTCCAAAACAAGACTTACTGTCTAGTGAGGGCTCACTACCATAGAATTACAAAGAAGATAGAAGAGGATTGTAAAAAATAGAAAACTATCTCAATGTAATAGGAAAGCCACCATAATTTGCTCACTCTTGCAGACCCACATGAAAGATTTCAGATGCCTTCAGCTCACTACCTTCAGAACCCTAACATGAAATTCACATCAATCTGCTCAAACTCACATCACACACATTGTCTCATATCTATCTTTCATCTATCTTGTCTTTCATCAACATCTCAACTTGTACTTATATCATCTTCAATGTTGAAACCCATCCAAGGTCGGCCATGCACCAATTGTATTTACAAATTCAAATTAGGTCGGTGCCAAAACATTCTACGATGGAATTAGAATGAGGGTGACCTAAACATATACTTAATGAGGACCCAAATAAGTCCTAGCATGCCTCATCACACTTCCATGAACTTTGTAAGTAGTGTTTAACACAAGGTTGGCCAACACTAGTGTAAAACACATAAAAAAATTAAGTGCACACACATCCTTAACATGATTGAATCTATTTGGACAACAAATTTCACTTGAACATGACCTCAAAAACTTACTCTCATAACTGCAAGTCATAAAACCATAATTTAGAGAAATCCAAAGCTACTACATTTCTCCCTTACCACAACTAGACACACAAAAATGCATAGTTCACATACTGGTGAAGATGTCTCACACTGTACAACAATTCAAAAGCCAAAACTTTAGATATAGCAACTACCAACAACCATGATCAATATGTATGAACCACACAATCATAGAAGCACATCTTGGAGCATATCTTAGAGTATACAAAAAATACCTGTAAACCTTCTATATTACAATTTTCTCAATATCCTTGACATATACAACTAAAAACCAACTTCCATGAAATCAATGAGGACAACAACTAGTTGACATCAATGAGAACACCTTCATACTTACAACAATCTCCCCCTTTGTCATTGATGGAAACACATGTGAAAAAACCATCAAAGACAGCATAATAGCTCTAAACCATAAATCTCCCCTTCTTTTAGAATGCTTTCTCCCCCTTTCTTTTCACATCAATACTTTCTCCCCCTTTGACATCAATGGCAAAGGAAAAAGATATTTTACATTGTTTTCCTCCTTTGTCACCTAGAACTTTACCAATACTAAATACTCCCCCCTAGGAGTACACCCAATCAACTCCATAATGACAACACATGACACTACCTGCTCCCCCTGAGAGGTAGCCACCAACATCAGTCCAGAAAGAAGATAGATCCATAGATCCACTGGATTGATACAACTCCATATGCATCTAGTTCAATAAAGGAGGGGCAATAACCCCTAACTTCTCTCGAAGATACTCAAAAGTATCTTTAGGAAGAGCCTTAGTAAATATTTCAGCAATCTGATCCTTTTGAGGTACATACTCAAGCTTTACTTCATTCTCAATAACCTTCTCTCTCAAAAATTGATACCTTATTGATATATGCTTTGTCCTTGTGTGCATCACAGGATTCTTTGAAATGTTGATTGCACTTGTATTATCACAAAAAATAGAAATGGGATCATCATACATTTCTTTGATATCCTTCACTGTCTGTCTCATCCACAAAACATGTGTGCAACAAGATGTTGTAGCAATATAGTCAACCTCTGTAGTGGATAAGGAAACTGAATATTGCATTTTACTTAACCATGAAACCAATATGCAACAAAGAAAGAATGCACCACCACTTGTACTTTTTCTATCATCAACACAACCTACACAATATGCATCTGTATAAGCACTTAGTGTAAAATTAGTATCCCTAGGATACCATAAGCCATAATCTGGAGTGTCATTTATGTATCTAAATATCCTCTTAATAGCTAAAACATGTGTTTCTTTAGGATCTTCTTGAAATCTACCCACAAGAAAAATTGCATGTATGATATCTGGTCTAGTAGCAATTACAATAGTCCTCTAATCATAGATATGTATTTGCTCTGATCAACCTTAGGTGAATCATCATCTTTATTCAATTTGCAGCTAGTCACCATAGGAGTGCATACTGGTTTGGAACCATCCATCCCAAACTTCTTCAACATTTCTCTTACATACTTTGACTATGAAATAAAAAACCTTTTTTCTATTTGATTGATTTGCAACCCAAGAAATAAATTCATCTCACCAAACATAGACATTTCAAACTCCTTTTGCATTTCTTCAAAGAAAATTTACACATTGTTTGATTTCCTCCAAAGATAATATCATCATCATCATATACAACTACTATCAAGATTTTGTTATTTTCAATTTTGAAATGAAGATTGCTATCTACCGTACCTTTGCTAAAACCTTGTTGAATAAAATATATTTCCAACCTTGCATACCAAGATTTATAAGCTTACTTCAATCCATATAAAGCCTTCTTTAATCTTCAGACCATGTCTGATTAATCTGACAACTGAAGTCCTTTTGGTTTTTCCATGTAGACTTCTTCTAACTCATCATTTAGAAATTTAGACTTTACATCCATTTGATAATCTTAAAAATCCTTGAGTAGAAAATGCCAAAAACATTTTGATAGCTTCCATACTAGCCATCAAAGAAAAAGTCTCCTAAAAATCTATACCTTCTACTTGTCAGTGACCCTTGCACACAAGCATTGCTTTATTTCTAACCACTTCTCCATTCTCTTTCAACTTGTTTTTGAATACCCATTTTGATCCAATAATGTTTTTATCTATTGGTCTAGGAACCGATTCCCAAGTTTGATTTTTCTTAATCTGTATAAGTTCTTTCATTGTTCTCATCCAATGCTCATCTTTACATGCTTCATTTATTGTATTAGGTTTAACTGTAGAAAGTAAATACATATTTATTTCAATAGCAACAACAACTCTGCTTCTTGTCAATACTCTGTTTCTGTTATCTCCAATGATTTGATCTTCTGAATGATTCTTTTGCATATATTTAGGTGTCTTTCAGGACACCACCATAGCTTTTTCTTCCTCATTCTACTTTTCTTGTTCTTCCACAACTTATTCTACTTCTCTGCAATTAGGTTCATCTGATACATATCCATCAACTTCAATTGAATTTTTCAATGCTTCATTAACCTTGACATTTATGCTTTCTACAATCTTTCTCATCCTTTTATTGTAGCATTTGTAAGCTTTTCTTCTAAGGGAGTATCCAAGGAAAATACCCTCATCACATCTTGCATCAAACTTTCCTAAATTTTCTTCATCTCTTGTGATATAACATCTACTTCCAAAAACCTTGAAATACTTTATGGGTGATCCCACAATACTGGTTTACAATTTTTGGCCAAACTGGACACTGAAATAATTTTTTCTAACTAAATCTTCACTTTTAGGCACCTATAGCGGCTAAACTGTGAGGAATTTGAAGATGAAGCAAACTAGTGATTTGTGACATTTTGTCTATAGATTCTAAATATATTTTTTTCAATTTTTTTGGAATATATTGCACTTATTTTCCATCTCCTTCAAAAACTATTTTTTTCAAAAAACAACATTTTTAAGGAATGATGCTCACCATATAAAGCATAACTTTTTCTCCATCAAGGATAAGATTCTAATTATTCCAAATTTAGATTTGCAACTCCAATATCTAGTGCTTCAAATTGGTTAGATAGTGTTTTATTGAATATTTTTTCCTTAATCAAATTTCGAAGCCAAACCAATTACAATTCAGACATAGGTAGACTGTATAACACGTAACTTTTTTGTATGTATCAAAATTCTTTTTTTTTTGTTGGATCAAGTACTTCAATATCTGGTGCACTCATATTTTTCAAGTTTTTTTTTGATAATCTGCTATTTTTCCACATGTGCAAAACAAAGAGCTTTATTTTCAATGAAAACCCTATATTTAATAAAACTAAATAACAAATACATAATAAAACCAAAACATATTAAAATTATAGTCATTGGATAACTCGTTCTAAGGACTACCTAATTCCAGTTGGGTTTGTGAATTCTCCTCCATTTTCATCCTAAACCCGAGCTTTGAAGGAATTTTTTTTTATTTTTTTTGTACCAGAGAGCAGGAAGTTGGGAAAAGGGGGATTCACTTGAACCAGGGGGGTTCGAGCGAACCCCCTTTCAAAAGAGGTGTTCCTTGTCTTTTTTGGTGGGAATGGTGGGGCATTTCATTAAATGGGTTTGCTCAAACCTAGGTTCTAACGAACCCTCTTTAGGTTCGCTTGAAACCCAAAAATGAAATTTTTTGCCATGGGGTCAATTTTTTCAACTTTTCCTTCCTCACTCCAATTGTAAACCACTTTTGTGGATTTACCCTTATAGTAGGAATCTTTCCATACCACAAGTCATAGGGAGTCTTAGTGTTGTTAGATTTTTCTTGAACTTGATTGAACACATAAACAACAATGTCAATTGCTTCTCTCTAGTATACTTCTGGTAGACCTACCTCTATTATCATTAATCTAGTAGCTTCTGAATCATTCTATTCTTTCTTTGAACAAATCCATTCTACTGAGGAGTTCTAGGAGTAGACAATTTTCTTCTTATTCCATTTTCTTCACAAAAAATTTTAAAGTTATTGGAGGCGAATTCTCCACCTCTTTTAGACCTTAAGCATTTGATTTTTATATCGATTTCATTTTCAACCATAGCTTTGAATGCTTTGATTTTTTCTAATGCATCAGATTTCTCTCTAAGAAAAGTAACCCATGTCATTCTAGAGTAATCATCAATCAAAAACATAAAATACCTATCACCTTGTAGACTTCTTTGGTAGGACCACAAAGATCTATATGAATCAAATCTAGTAGTCTAGTAGTAGATTGTTATTTTGACCTAAAGTTGTTTCTAGCTCGCTTTCCAAACTGAAAATCCTTGCAAATAACATTAATAGGTTTTGTAATTCTTGGTAAATATCTCATAGTTTGTACTGCACTAATTCTCACCATATTGTCAAAACTCATATGACACATCCTCTAGTGACATAACCAATTTTCATCAATCTAATACATAATGCAATGTCCATGTACACCTTTAAGTTGATGAATATTTTCTTTAGACTTCTTTCCAACAACAAGCACATTTCCAGATCCTTTCCTTATTTCACATTTATCATCCTTTAACACAAGATTATATCCTTTACTACACATTTGTCCAACACTCAAAATATTATGCCTTAAACCCTTAACATAGTAGAAATCATTAGTATTATTCTTGCCATCAAAATTGACTAAACCCATCCCACAAATCTTAGCACTAGTATCATCTCCAAAATTAACTAAGCCTCCATCATATTTTTCAAGTTTAACAAACTTACTTTTTTCACTAGTCATGTGATGTGAACAACCACTATCAACAACCTAGTATTTCTTTTCTTGTTTAGCATGAAGAGTAGAGATCATAGTACCTTCAACTTTCTCCGAAGCACTTTCCTTCACATGTCTTTCAATATTAGCAGAAGTAAATTCATCTTGTATAGCCAAGAACAAACACTCATTATCATCAAAATCTCCATAATTAGACTCATCATCAAAAATACCATCTTCATTTACATAATATGCTTTCTTGATCATCTTTCCTTTTTTTTCTTTTCTTTCTCTATGTTTATTCTTCTCAACTCATGTTTATTCTTCTCAAATATTTTAGGACATCTTGAATCATAATGACCTATTACTCAAATACTAAATAAATTTAAAGGTAACTTACCTTGATAAGTATTGGAGCCCTTTTTCATTCTTCTTACAAAATTAGCTTCCACTTCATCAAAGTTTTCTTCGTCTGGATCTTCAACTTTTGTAGCCCTGAAAGTAGTTTTTGTCTTTGATCCATTTCTCAAGCTAGGATTTCTCATTTCAAATGATGTTACAGTACCCAACAACTGATATTTAGTATAGGTATTATAATCTAGAAATTCCTCAATAGTAGATACTTTTTCACTATATGCATCAGGGAGAGTTCTAAGAATCTTCTTTACTATCTTGAATTCATCCACCTATGCACCAAGTCCTCCCACTCTACCTACCAACTCATCCACTCTTTGTACATAGGATTTAATATTCTCATCTTTACACATTTGTAGGATCTTGAATTGTGCCTCCAAGTTCTACAACTTTGATTCTTTAACTTTTTCATCTCCTTCATGGATCTTTTCCAATGCATCCCAAATCTCTTTAGAAATCTTTAGATTTATAACTTTAATTAATTTGGAATGCGAAAGACTATTCTTCATAATAAATTTTTCCTTATTATTTGCTTCATGAACCTTGATCTCATCAGGAGTACTTGGACCATTAGTAGGAGTAGTGTAGGGAGTCTTATAATATTTCTCAACATCATATCCACAATATTCTAGATATCCTTCCATATTTGTATTCCAAAAAGTGTATTTGATTCCATCAAACTTAGGGCACTCAATAACTATATTGTTTCTTCATCTTGTACCTTCCTTAAGCGGTTAAGCTCTTCCAAGGAACCAAGCTCTAATACCAATTGTTGAACAAGACAACTAAGAGGGGGGTTGAATCATTTGTAACAATTTTTTAACATTTAAAACTTTCACTAGAAGTTATATCTATAAGCATTTTCAAAACCTTTACTTTGTTAATATGTTTAATCACTAAATGCATAAATATAAACTAAAATTAATGAAACCATGCACATAAAACACCAAATTTATGTGGAAAACCCAATGAGGTAAAAACCATAGAGAGGATTAGCTCACAATATAAAGAATTCCAAAACTGAGTACAAAGACTCACTGCCAAAAGGATCACTACCAAGATAGGACTTACCGTCCTGTGAGGGTTCACTACCATAGAATAACAAAGAAGATAGAAGAGGATTGTCACAAAGAGAAAAATATCACAATGCAATAGGAAAGCCACCATAATTTTCTCACACTCTTATAGACACGCATGAAGGATGTCAGATACCTTCATCTCACTGCCTTCGAAATCCTAACATGAAATTCATACTGATCTACCCAAACTTGTGTCAAACACACTATCTTGCATATGTCTTCCATCTATCTTACCTTTCATCAACATCTCAACTTGTACTTATACCATCTTCAACATTTAAACCCATCCAAGGTCATCCACACACCAATTGTATTTACAAATTCAAATTAGGTTGATGCCAAAACATTCTACAGTGGAATTAGAATGAGGGTGTCCCAAAAATATACTTAATGAGGACCTAAATAAGTCCCAACAAACCTCAACACACTTCCATGAACTTCATAAGTAGTGTTTAACACAAGGTTGGCCAACACCAAAGTAAAAAACATAAAAAAATTTAAGCACACATATCCTTAACACAATCTAATCTTTCTAGACAACAAATTTCACTTGAACACGACCTTGAAACAAGTTACTCTTAAAACTGCAAGTTATAAAACCATAGTTCAGAGAAACCTAGAGAAGTAGGTTTCTCTTGGACCACAGCCAGACACATAGAAATGCATACTTCACATATTGGTAAAGATATCTAGCACTGTACAGTGATCCAAAAGCTCAAACTTTGGATATAGAAACTACCAACCATGATCAATATGTCTTAACCACACAAGCATAGAATCACATCCTAGAGCATATCCTAGAGCATACATAGAATACCTGTAAACCTTTTTTATTAAAATTTTCTTAATATTGTTGACATATATAACCAAAATCCAACTTCCATGACATCAATGACATCAATGACATCAATTACAACAACAACAACAACCAATTGACATCAATGACAACACCTCATACTTGCAACACAAGCTTATGGATAATTTATGAAGGAATTGACTCAATAATGGTTTAAATGGATTCATAATCTTGATATCATGTCTACATTTAACTATAAATTTGGCCAAGAAATCCAACTCTTAATGGCTTTGGAAATAGTTCTAGAATATAACAAATCCCTTGTTTAAAAATTTATAAGGAATGAGCCCAAGGAAGTTTGGTAAGAGGTTTATCTTGGAAAGTAATCAAAATATTTCACGAAAGAGATAGTTAGTTGATGGAAATCCTAGTTTTGAAATCATTATCATGCCAAACAAGTCAAAGCTTAATGTTTTTCTAAGCCTTTCATATAATTTTGATAGTTAAAGTTCCTTTAATTTTCACAAGTTCCTTCATGATGAAGATGGAGTTGGGGCTTAGAACATTTTGGGACTATCTATTATGAGGGGCTCCAAAATTATTACAATGATATAGAAAGATATTCTATGATTCATTGTCCTATAGGGCTCTAATTATTGATGGATGTTCACCTTGGGTTTGGTTGGGTATGCTTGGATCCTCCCTAGGTTTACTCTATATGAATACACTTCCTCAAACTTGCATCTCTTGCACATATGCTAACATACTCAACTAGATTATGGATCTAGTTTGAGCTAGACTTGGATTTGATTGGTCCCTTGGTTGATCTAGTGAAATATAATTTTATCAAGGAAATAAATAATATATTTTAAATCGAGAAATTTATATGTTTTGTAATTAAGATTGTATCTTTGTAGAAAAATTTAGTTTGAAACATATGGCCTAAAACCTAAAATTTCCTATTGTATGATAAGGTTTACGATCCTTCCAAACTCTTTGGAATGATAGTTTGCACCTTACACATTCATTTATTTTACCTCCTTTTAAGGAATCCCTTTTTAATTTAATATTGTTTTAGAGTAAAAATAAAAACAAACTTTAAAATTATTATTGTATGATAAGATTTACGATCATTCTAAGATCTTTGAAATAATAGTTTGTACCTTACAAATTCATTTATTTTAGCTCCTTTTAAGGAATTCCTTTTTAATTTAATATTATTTTAGAGTAAAACTAAAAACAAACTTTAAAATTATAAAAATTCTTACCTTCATCATTATTAGCTCATGAAGAAGAGTATACACATATATCTATTCATCATGTAAATGTTTGTTTTCCTGATGTAAGGTGTACAATCATTCCAAAAATCTTAAAGTGAATGTTCACCATCATACATAATTGTTAATTGAGTCTCTTTAAGGTATTTATTAACAAATTAATATTTATTTTGGTAAAAAGTTCAAATTCACTAAAGATACTCATATAACTACTATATAAGTGTTGACTCTCAATTGTTTGTGATTTTTCCTTGATGTTTGATGTTTGTCCTTGATGGAAAAACACATACTTTCTCTTCCCCTTTTTGCCTCAATGACAAAGGATGAAAGAAGAGAATGTGAGATGCCATGAATATAAACAGCTAAAACCAACCAACACAGTAACCACCTGAAAGGAGAAATCAAGAATCAAAGACTATCAACATACCATTACTTCAGTCAAAATTTAATAACTCTATGTCATATATCTCCTTGTGTTGACCACATGAGAAAAAACAGTATCTTTGCATTCACAAAAATCAAAGACCCTGTCAACTCATATATTTAAAGACAAATTGCAACATGAAGCTCTTGTTGATTCTTTGCATTGAGAGACCATAAAGTTGACCCACTAACAAATTTTCATTAGTACTACATTATTAGAACTGTTTCACAGACAACTTGTGTCAAGTCCTTGGTTTGTAATGTTAAATGTTCACAATGCACATCTATTGTACTTTTCATTGATTCTCAACATGTATCACACTTCAACAGTATAAGCTTGTTACTGTGGAAACAATCGTGTTGTTCACTATTCACTATTTCTAGATCTAGCAGTCATAACATTTAAAAATATGAACTAATTGTGTACTATCAAAGCAAACACACAACACCACAAAACTACGTTGACATGACAATGCATTGTACTGTATACCATCACCTTAACAATTCTCAAACCTTCAAACTATGTGAACATGTGAATCCAAGATTTATACACTGACATTTGATGTATAAACACAAAATATTGTCAACAATCAACACACCTTCTAATATGAACCACTGTCAATAGCACTAGTGTCAAGATGCTAATATGAATCACTATCTTATGTGATTGAGGACTCCTGTAGTCTATAAGAACTCATGACCAATGAAAGGAGCATCAATACATTGTTTTTTTA
Source organism: Sequoia sempervirens (assembly GCA_007258455.2). Lineage (NCBI taxonomy): Eukaryota > Viridiplantae > Streptophyta > Pinopsida > Cupressales > Cupressaceae > Sequoia > Sequoia sempervirens. Next base: position 66,673 of record VDFB02122837.1, read on the forward strand.
ATTTTTTTATCATGCTTCAAGAAAGATACCAAGAATCAAACATGAAACAAGTATTTGAACCAAGGTTCTCTACTACTTTCTCATATATGACTATCATTTCCATACCAAATTCAAACTCCACCTTGCAATAGTACCTTGTAGAAAAACACATTGTCACCTTCACAAATTTACTAGGACACTCGCAACTACAACAATATTAGAATATAGAACTTCATAAAACATACAGATCACAGCTTGATTACTGAAAACAATGCAAAGAGATGAATTCTCTGCTCAAACATTCATTCACCCATAAAGAATGTACCATCACTCAAAGGTTATCATATGCATAAAATTTGTCACCTGCACCTTATGAATTGAGCCATTAAAGCATCAAACTTTCCAAAGAATTGTCATTGTACTTCCAACCTTGAATTCCTGCAATGAATGTGTAAGTTGAAACACATACAAGATCGTGAGAACTTTAGAAGATCACAATACAAAATATTCATTAGCTCAATCCTTCATGTTTCCAGAAGGATAGGACATGAAAGACTCCATCAAATCAGTACATAATTTAACAACCTGTAACAACAAATCTATTATGCACAATACAACAATCATGATGATCTTTGTTATTTCCAAAACTGTCTATATTTGAGACCTCTTATATAGCAGCATATACCTCCAATAGCAAAAGCATGTTGTCATACCTCATTCTTGACTTCATAGGGGTAAAAGATGAAACATTTGACAACTCCCCCTAACTTCATGCTTCTCTTTATGCACTAGTAGAGATCACTTGTGCAAAATGCACAACACTTAATTCATCATTCTCCTACTTTTCCTTTCCTCTCCTAACTTTCTTAACACCTATCTTCTTATTGTCTTCATGTTGTTGCTTGGTCAAGGTATTTGTCCTTTTTTATGTCTATATGACCTCAACAAATGATTTCTACAAGATTGAGCTTTATGTCCAAGACAGACACATCTATAACACATGACATTATGATCTAAACCAAAAGAATGATAACTTCTTCTAGGCATTATGTAAGAACTTTCATTACCATTCTTATCATTCCACCAACAGTTAACCAAATTTGTGATAGATATAACATATAGTGCCACGATTCTGATTTGACAAACTATAATTATTTCTGGCATAACTTTCATAGTCTCTAGCCCTATGTCCATAATCATGACATGAATAGCAGTAACCATGGAATTTGGAATAATTGTACCTTATTGATTGAGATTTCTTGGTAGATGAGAAACCTATGAATTTTTTAACAGCCTTGCTTTTTTTCTCTGGAGCATGATTGTTCAAGTCTATTTTCTTCTTAGAAGTCTTCCTAACCTTGAAACTCTATCCATATTTTGTTGCAAATACTATTTCATGTTGAGACTCATCTTGAACTCTTGAACTTTGTCCTTTTTCATATCCTAAACCAAAAATGTCTTTGTGATGCTTTTGCTTATTCAGCATTTCATTTAGCTTAATGGTGCTTTGTGCAAACTTTTGATTTCTTTGAATCTTGACACTTTCAAGGTCTTTATTTAGAGCAATTACCTCTCCTTCCAGTTTTTGACACACAATCTTTTTAACTTCCAAATCAGAATTCTCTACATCTACTATCCTTTTATACTCTTGGACTTCTAACTTCAGACTATTGATTAATTTATCTGATTCTTCTTGTCTTTTTCTTAGCAATTTATTCTCCTCCTTCATCTTGTTTTCTTCTTCAAGTTGATGCTTACAATCTATAACCAGTTTTTTTGCATTTTTAAGATCTATAAGGATTTTATCCTTAACCTCCCTTTCTTCTTGGAGTCGCTTCTTTAATTTCTGATTTACTTTTCTAAGCCTCTTAATCTCATCTAGAGTAGCAATAAGTTCTGACTCAAAATGAATTACTCCCTCAAATTCATTAACACACTCTTCTATATTTGATCCATTCATATTTACTATGAATCCATCAAGATTTAATATTTTCCTTATTAACACTTATAGAGTCAACTGGCAAAGACTTTTCTTGAGACAATACTTCACTAGACTTGACACTAGTGTTTTTTTTCTAATTTATGTTTCTTTTTCACTTACCCATAGTACTCCTCTTATCAAGAACATGGATGGACTCATGCAAAGATATAGCTCTATACATCAATAGGATTAAGATCAAATATGTTTCCATTCCAATTTTCAAAACACTAGTCTGTACCATCAAACAGTGGAGCTCTAGTCACAAAAGTACCTTCTAGAGCTTGTGACATGTTTGACTAACTTCCAAAAACTAGAATCAATCCTAAGTGTATTAGACCTATGAAAGGACCCTACGCTCTGATACCAATTTTTAGAAGACTGAAATCACTAAGAGGGGGGTGAATCAATGATTCAGTAAAGTCACAATATTAAGATGATGTACACTTTGGAATGAATCTATAGCTTACAATGCTATGTATTTAGCCACTTTCATATTTCAATTGCATGATTCCTTTGAATTAAAAATTAGTGGATGGGTAAATTTTCATTGCTCATCAAAATTTATTTCAAATTGATGACATACATAGACTATTTTTGTTGAATTTGGATATATATAATACACATATATACACAGGTATACATTACATACATATATATAAAAAATATGCACATGCATATATGTATGTATATATATTTATGCATGTGTACATTTTATTTTTATACTAATTTGGCCATGTGTATTCATCTTATTGTATGCAAGTTACATGTTGAATAAATTTTACCCTTGATTTTAGTATTTGTTATGGCATGCAAAGTAGCGTATGTTTGTGTATCCCTTATTTACCTGTTTACATTGTGTTTTCAAGCTACCTTCCTTTTAGATGAGAATATTAATGATAAGGAGAGAAAACAAACACACAAGTGTTCAAGATTTTTCTATTTAATGTTTTGATTTGTTTGCTACATGTTTTAATGCAAATCATTTTATTAGTACATGATGGCTATTACCCCTCCATTTCTTTTACTAGTGGAATTGGAGGAATTTTGGTTTTTAAGTTAATGCTAATTTTTAGTCCATTTTTAAAAAACCCACTCTTGAGGATTTTATTTTTGAAATATAATGCATGTAATAAAGACATTATTAGTCAATAGTGTGGTAGCCTATAGAGAAACAATGCGAACAATGGGACAAGCAATGCAAACGGGTGGGAAACAAAGAGGGGGGGGAGTTTTGAACTCCTCTGAAAATGGTGACGATGATGGAGAGGGCTTTGATGTGGATGCATACACCCAAGGTGGTTTGGTTGTCTCTGTGGACGTGGATCTTCTGCAATCTTTCCATTTCTTGGCAGCTTCTTTTTCTTTGGCCTTGTCTTTGGAGGACAAATGCAAGGGTTCCTCTTGTGTTTCCTTTCTATGCAGCATGGTTTCCCCGTGCATTTTCCTATGGCTTGTGGAAGGAGCAGTTTCTTCTTTTCTCCTACTAGGATTGGTACATTTTGGAATTGGGCATCTGGGTTACAGAGGCTTCTAGTGCCTGGATGTTGCGTTGACATTCATGCTTTTGAGGCCTCCTCCAAGCCCTTTGCTCTTGAACCGTGGATGTTGGTGCAGTTTGTTTATTTGGTGGGTTCATGTGGCTAGTGGTGGGGATCTGTTGGTCCTTGTTATTTTTTTAGAGATTGAGCCTGATGATGTTGTGGTTGAGGCATGGGTGATCTTGCCTTATTTCTTGGTGGATGCTAGATCTTTGGGTAGCCATGATGGAGGTGGGTGTAATCCTTCTACTATTGGGAAGTCCCCCTTACTGATGGGGGTGGTGTCTTTTTGTAGCTTCAAGTTATGCCCTTGCTCTTTGTTGAAAACTTTGGGCCTATTCTTGCTCTGTTGTGTGGGCTAGGCTTGTTTGTGAATGTTGTTCTTGAGGCTGTGGTGCAAAGTTTTCACCCTCGATCCTCATGGCCTTTATGGTCTCCCTTTATGGAGCAACCTGATTTATATTTGTGCTATAGCTTTTTGAAGTTTATTTTTCTATTTTTTGTCTACTTTGAGAAGCCTAGAAGGGGTTGTGTTGCTCTTAAGACCCTCTTCATTTTGGAGCCAAAGGATGAGTTAAAAACCTCTATTTTTGGTGGGTTGTTTCTAGCTGGGCTGATTATGCTGCCCCAGTTGTTGTTATTGCTGAATTTTTACTTGGTAGTGGTGGTTGTTCTAGTTTCTTTTTTGCTATTGGTTAAGGTGGATCTGTGGTTATTATTTGGGATTCTTGTCTTGGTCCATAGTTTGCTTCTGATGCAGAGTTTTCCAAAGGATGTTATGGCCACTTGTTTTCCTACTGTGTTGGATTTCCCCTCAGATCCTATGGATATGGATTTCTCTCCTTTTGAGGTGGAGATGGGAGGTGAAGGTTTTTGGTTCCGTCAATTGCTATTCCTATTGAGGTGGGTGGTTCTCCAATGGAGGTGGAGGTTGATTTTGCTAGAGTGTTCTATATATCGTGGTTTAATTGTTCATGTCATCCTCTCCAATAGAGGGGAGTTCACTCCTTTAAAGGTGGATTTGGAGTCATTTTTCTACTATTAGGTGAGTTTGTGTTGTAGGGAAGCTGATTTCTTGCAGTTTTCTATTGTGTATCCTAAAGCCCCTATTGAGGTGGGGTTTTTTGAACTTAATGGTTAATCTTCTAGTCACAAATTTGAATGTTCTAAGCGGTTGGTTTGTTGATGCCTGGCGGATTTAGGCGATGTTAAAGGTTATCTAAGGGTTTTTGGTACCTAGTTTAACATGTTTGTTACTAGGTTTTAGGCCCCTTCTTTTCCTATTTCGTGTAGCTTATTTAGTGTTATTATTCTCTTTATGGTTGTTGTTGTTTAGGCTGATGTTGTTCTATTTCTTATCCTTTATGCAACTCTTTCTTTGTTTGGGTTTTAGGTCCCTGTAAAACCCATTGTACTGGGTTTCGGGGCAACATCAAAACTTGTTTTACCCTTAATCAAAAACAAATAAATTATTTTATTTTATCTTTCTATCACTAGTGTTTATTTTTTTGTTTAAAATTCCAAAAAAGTATTTGAAAAATTAAAGCTGAATTTGTGAAGTTTTTGTTTCAAATTTGTTTGTTTTTCTCTATAGAATCCAACATAGAAAGGGCCGCATTTTGAAAAAAAAAATGATTTTGTTAGCATTATGGTGGTGATGCTAAGAGTTGGAAAACTAAAAGGGAATTATTGGCACATTGAACCTAAGTGGTAGGAAAGGAATTTAATGAATCCTTTCTGACACTATGATAGCTTGTTGGTTTTGAAAAAAATTCAATCACTTTTCATTCATCTTCCATCTTCCATTCTATTCATATATCATAATTCATATTATGAATACTTATTATGATTGTAGTGAGGATTATATTGAAATTATGCACTTCAATTCATAATAAGTCAAGAGGCGCATCAATGCTTCAATAATTTGTATGTATGTATGTATACACACACATATATGTATGTATGTATTTAAAAATAATAATTTATTATTTATCCCTTGGCTTAGATTGTAAAATAATAATATATTTACTATTCCATAGATGAAAAATATTTACTATTTGTATACTTATTAAACTTTTTTTCCAAATATTGTAGTTTTCATCTTTGTGTTGGTTGTGGGAATGTGTAGGTGGAAGTTCAACTAAAATTACATCGATTATACAAATGTTAGTCTTGCAAGTGGGAAAAGTATAAGCTAACAATTTAAATAAGACAATAACAATATCTCACCAAAAGTTTAGCTATCACTCATGGAAAATGAGAGAAATATAAGGGTTTTATATTACTTGTATAAAGAGTATATTACATATTAAAAAAAGTATTGGGTGGAAGAAGTCACACCCCAAAGTCCAAATGTGGCCATGTCATCAAGAATATATTCCTACTAGAAATCACATGTAATGTCTTGTGCTAGATTTAAGGAAAATGATTTTAACATATTTAAATATTTAAACCATATAGACCATAAATTTGTTGAAATGTTTACTTGCAACAATTCAACTTTATAAACTCTAAATTAGATTAATATTTTCACAACATTATCTATCCTTAAATATGCTTCAATTTTTTTTATTTTCAACCCTAAATCATCTCAACCTAGCTTGAGAAAAAATATAAGCTTCTTATTTCATTATAGAAATGATAGCAACACAAAAATGAAAATAACATCTATATATATATATATATATATTACATTTTTCCAACAGGAGAAATCATGATCTAGTAGATAGTCATAAAGTATATACTATTATAAATTCATCATTGTAAGTTCATAAATTCCACCAAATTCATAAATTCATGTCACTAAAAATATCCATCCAACCAAAATCATAAATTCACGTCACTAGAAATATCCATCCAACCAAATTCATAAATTCATCACACAAAATATCCATTGAACCAAATTCATAAATTCATAACTATAAGATCATTGTCTTGATTTATAAACTATTGTGGCTCTCTACTGCATATCTTCATTTCTTTGTGTTTTCCTTTTCAAAATTAGAAGTTCTCCTCTCCTCTAGCCATTATCAATGCTCATCTAAGATCCCATCCATAGCCCTAACAACATCAACAACGTTTTGCATCCTATTTGCAAACATCCTCATAGGTGGTGCTATTCATTCTTCATTTTGAATAATATTGATTTGATCTTGGATGGTTCTAACATTGGTATTTATTTGTGCTTGCAAGTGAGCACCATCGATTTCGGGTGGTGGAAGTGGGGGGCTATGAGGTGGAGTGGGTGGAGGTGAAGGTGAAGGTGGTAGAGATGGATGGTGTGGAGGTGGATTACGAATATTATTGAATCGATCTATGTGATCTCTAAGATATAAGTGAACCTGCATTAGATTTGTAATTTTAAAATGTAAGATGCATGTTTACGAAATACCCTTAAACTTTTCAATATAAATGGCCTAATTGAATAAAAATTATAAAATTTGTAAGCCTCATTTATGTCTAAGTCGTGTTACTTGAATGAAAAAACAATTAACTATTTATATTGGACAATTTATGAATGCTTCAAGGTTTATGGTTTAGAGTTTAGGATTTAGGTTTTAGGGTAATAGGGTGGCTTAAGGGGATCTATGTAGTAAAGTCCTAGTACAAAATGATATGGTTTAAGTGAATAAAATTTGGTGAAGATGCCCAAGGCAACCAAATTTCATTAAGGTCTGAGGCAACTTCACCAAATTTTATTCACTTGAGCCATGTCATTTTTTCCTTGGACCTTACTAGGCATAGATCCCCTTAAGTCGTCTTATCACCCTAAACCATAAATTGATCAACCTAGATCATGAAATCTCATTCATATTATAATCTTTCATGACCTTATTATTGTTAAATTCGGTTGCCATGGGAAACTTCACCAAATTTTGAGAACTTATTTGATCCCCTTAAGAAATGTCATATTAGGACCCCTTAAGACATCCTAAAGTATGGCTTAAGGGGATCTATGTAGTAAGGTTCTAGTACAAAATGGCATGGCTTAAGTGAATAAAATTTGGTCAAGATGCCCAAGGCAACCAAATTTCATTAAGGTCCTAGGCAACTTCACCAAATTTTATTCACTTGAGCCATGTCATTTCATCCTAGGACCTTACTAGACATATATCCCCTTAAGCCATCCTATCACCCTAAACTATAAATCGATCAATCTAGATCATGATTTATCTCATTCATATTATAATCTAGCACGATCTTATTATTGTTAAATTTGGTTTCCTTGGGCAACTTCACCAAATTTTGAGAATTTATTCGATCCCCTTAAGAAATGTCATATTAGGACCCCTTAAGACATTGATTTATGGTTTAGGGTGATAGGATGGCTTAAGGGGATCTATGTCTAGTGAGGTCCTAGGACAAAATGAAATGGCCCAAGTGAATAAAATTTTGTTAAGTTTCCCAAGGCAACCAAATTTCATTAAGGGTCGAGGAAAAAATAATAGCTTTAGGGTTTAGGGTAATAGGATGGCTTAAGGGGATCTATGTAGTAAGGTCCTAGGACAAAATGACATGGCTTAAGGGAATAAAATTTTGTGGAGTTTCCTAAGGTAACCAAATTTCATTTTAAGGTCCTAGGATAAAATGAATTCTTTAGTGTTTAGGGTTTAGACTTTAGAGTTTAGGGTTTAGGGTTTAAGGAACTTAGGGTGAAGTTTGGGTGGCCCTTGGAATAATGGACTTGTAAGTTAGTGAAGAAAATTTTCTTGTGGAATAGTTGATTAAGATAGCTCTTGTTTCGACTGACCAACCTAGATCATGAAATCTTATTCATATTATAATCTTGCATGATCTTATTATTGTTAAATTTGGTTTCCTTGGGCAACTTCACCAAATTTTGAGAACTTCTTTGATCCCCTTAAGAAATGTCATATTAGGACCCCTTAATACATCGATTTATAGTTTAGGGTGATAGGATGGCTTAAGGGGATCTATGTCTAGTGAGGTCCTAGGACAAAATGACATGGCTCAAGTGAATAAAATTTGGTGAAGTTTCCCAAGACAACCAAATTTCATTAAGGGCCTAGGAAAAAATGATGGCTTTAGGGTTTAGGGTAATAGGATGGCTTAAGGGGATCTATGTAGTAAGGTCCTAGCACAAAATACCATGGCTCAAGGGAATAAAATTTGGTGGAGTTTCCTAAGGCAACCAAATTTCATTTTAAGGTCCTAGGACAAAATGAATGCTTTAGTGTTTAGGGTTTAGATTTTAGAGTTCAAGTTTGAGGGTTTAGGGAAATTAGGGTGAATTTTGGGTGGCCCTTGGAATAATGGACTTGCAAGTTAGTGACTAGTTTATGAATATTTTTTATTTTATGAATAAATTGACTATTTTTCGTAATAGAAACACATAATTATGTATTATTAAGATTGATTTTGATGTATATTTAAATTGGATATTTTTTTAATTGAATATAAGATTATTTTATCTAACATTTTTTTCATTAATATTTCCCACTTAAATGAATTTTATGATATAAATGTATAATATAAAACTAGTTAATGTTGAATCAAGTATTTTATTTTGGATTGTTTGGAATTGAAAGAACCTAAAAGAAAGAAAAGAAAAATATTTAGATTATTTTAGTGTCTAGGTAACTAGTGCAAATTGAGATTTTAGACTAAACTAGAAGCCTAATTAACAACTAATTGACTAGAATGAGGGTTAGTATTGTCGAAAGACAAGAGACAACACATGCAAACAAGAAATGGAAACAAGGCATGACTAAGAGAGATCAAAACATAAAATAGAAATGAATGCAAATATTATCTAATTAAGTGACAAATGGAAATGGAATGTACAAGGATTTAGGAATTTGCTAGCTAAATTTGCAAACAAGTTTTGATAAAATTTATGAATTGTAACTATTCTTTAACATATTGTTTTATAATCTAATTATAATTTAACATCGAAAGTAAAGTTTAACATATTATTTTCTCCATACAATGCAAATGAAATTTAAAACATTTAAGAAATGCAAATGATTTTTTTCTAAATTATCAAATATTCTTGAGCTGGAAAATAGGGTTTTCAAATGTAAAATGATTTGTTTGATTTCAATTTAGGGTTTTAGAAAAAACATTATTTCAATTCAATTTAGAGTTTCAATCTATGCAATTAGGGTTTTAATGCAATTTTTTTGTTTCATTTCAAACTAGGGTTTTCAAATCCAATTTTTTTGTTTGATTTGAATTTAAAGGGTTTCAAAAAGCTTGATTAGGGTTTTCAAATGCAATTTTTATTTCATTTCAATTTAGGTTTTGAAATGCAATTTTTTTTTCCTTTCAATTAGGGTTTTCAAATGCAAATTTTTTTGGTTTGATTGAACAATTTAGGATTCAAAAGCTAAATTTTATTTTTAAAATACAATTTAAGGTTGATTTTTTCCTTTCTATTCAATATCTTTAGGTTTCATTGTATTTTTTCATCTATTTCTACAAATCATCATTTCTATTGTTATATGAATAAAATACTTAAAACGCTAAATAAATTGGAAAAAAACATGCTAAAATCTATTATTGTATTAAAAATTTCAATAAAACACCAAAAAAAAAAAAATGGGGGTGGAGGCGCACTTGGAGGTCGTTACACTATCGTTGTCACCCTTGCCAATTCAAGATCCCATGTAGAATGAAATGTGTTTCATTTTTTTTTTAAATATCATCTTAAAATGGGATCTCGTTTTTTACAAAATGGGATCCAGGTTTTTACAAATCGGGATCCCATTTTGTAATAACCGGGATCTCATTTTGCATCCATTGGTTCAAGACCCTTTAACAAATGGGATCCCGATTGGAATTTAGGCTTGGGATCCTGTTTATGAAAATTGAGATCCCATTTTTCCAATGCTAATTTCATTTTTTGGCTAAGGAAAAAAATTCCACATTTTGTGGACTCAACTTCTTGCACTTTCCCTGCTATCACAACTATATTAGAGAAAAATGCATTCATCACAAAATAATGAGCCATGATTGTGTATCTCTATAACAACTTGAGGGAACAATACATGACATCTGATTGTATAGAAATGATCTTGGAAGGTGTGGGAGAGGATCCGTTATAACCTACAAATATCCTTAGTGATTATGGCATGGAGTCCCTTTGGGGTTCAAATCTTAATTATCACATTAATGGTAGTTGTTGGATCACTTGTCACTTACCTCACTAGAATTTCATATGGTTTGGTTTCAATGGTACTAGGATGAATGGTAGCACTAGTTAGAAGCCTATAGCAAGCGAAATCAACCTTTCATACATGTTAATGATACTCTCCTCATGTGGGGTGGTAGTTGGATAAGGGAAATAAATTTGGTAAGAATAGGAAGGTTTGGATGTTGGGTTGGCGATGAGACATGATGGCATAAGGAACTCCAAAGTTTTTATAAGGAACCTAGTGGAAACAACAAATGGTAAAAAAGCATGGCAATAGAGGGATGTCTTACATCTTGATAGAGATAGAGAGAATTAGACCTGAGAAGAGATTCATGTTGGGGAGGGTATATCAATAACTCTAATTGTTTAGAAAATGTGTCTCAACCTTGCAAATCCATAAGGTACTATTGATAGGTCAATGCGAGGGAATGCGGTGGGAGGGTTAACCCCCACGGGGGGTCTAGGGCTCATGCACCCTAGTAGGGCCTCAAGGGAAAATACCTCAGAAACAAAATTTTATGTTTATTTTATTATTGTAAATCTGAACCGTTCAACATTAGGTCTCAGATCTGACGATCGATATTTTGTTGGCTTGACTTGCCCTAGAAGGTAACACTATTTTATGAGGGTATTGTATTATGACTATGTATTGTGATGTATTTTGAGATTTTGATAGTGGTCATGTTGCCTTTAGATCTCTGGTTGGTGATACTCATGTGAGAAGCTTGCTCTGCAAGTAGTTTTGAGATGTGGAAGCTGAGGATGGAGGATTTGTTGATAGATTGAGATCTATGGGATGGTGTTGATGAGAATGTTTCAAGTTCTACAAATCCTACTTTGGATACTCCATATGATGTTATGGGCCATAAAGCCAAGGGTCTAATCAAAATGTGCTTGGCAGACTTTCTTTTAATTAATGTCCATGAAGAGACCTTTGCATTAAAACTATAGAAGAAGCTTACTGATATGTATCAAGCCAAATCTTTAGTCAATGATATTTTCTTAAGGAAGAAATTATATTCCTTGAGATTGGAAGATGGTGGATGAATTATAGACCACCTGGAAGCATTCAATATACATTGGTGGCTCAATTGGCATCATTTAGTGTCAAAATGGATGAGGATGAGAAATGTCAGATCTTTCTTTGTTCTTCTCCTGATTTGTGGGATTCTCTTGTAATGGCTATTGGGATTACTTCTATTATCTCAAAGACTAAATATGTGGTGGGTTATTTTATTTCTAAATATATGAGGAGGAAGATATCCATCAGTGCCAAGGAGGCCCTAAATTTTTATGGAAGACCTAAGGAAAAAGGAAAGAAGAATGAGAAGCATGATAAATCCAAGTCCAAGAAGAGATCCAAATCTCTTGGAATGTCCAAAGTTATTTGCACTAGAGCTATAGTAAGCCTAGACATATTCATAAGGACTACAAAGAAGGAAAGAAAACGAAAAATAAGAGATCTGATTCTAAATTTGAGTTCAAGAAGGTAGATGCTGATGAATTCATTACAGCTTTGGAAACTCGTGCAAGTAATGATGCATGGATAATAGACTCAGGTGCATCTCTCCATATGACCTTTAATAGAGATTGGTTTTCTGAATATGAAGAATTTGATGGAGGTAAGGTCTACTTGGGTGATGATTCACATTTAATTACTATTGGCTCAGGTAAAGTGAGAATCAAGTTTCCTGATGGTAGACTTAAAGGACTAATGGTGTGTTTTCCTATCCCTAGATTAGCATGAAATTTGTTATCTATGATAAAACTAATAGATGCAGGTGTGTAGGTAGTATTTTTTGATGTAGGATGCAATATGGTTAGAGGTACTATGGAAATCGCTAGAGGTGTCAAATATGGCACATTGTATAAGCTTGATGCATGCATTGTTGAGTGCAATAGTATTTATGTGAAAATCAATTCTATGGCTACTCCATTGGAAGAGGTGAGAGTTTCATCTTAAATAGATCGGCATGGCTTCTAAGTACCCAAGGGTGCTTTTTCTTCTTAATCAAAGTTACCTACAAAGAAAACTATGTTATGCCACCAGAGACTTGGTCACATTGGAGAAAAATATCTAAAGACCTTGAAAAATAAAACCTTGTTGAAGGGTTTTTTTATTGTAATCTTGAATTTGATTTTTGTGAGCATTCATTTGTGGAAAAAAAATGGTGCTCAGTTTTACTTGAGTTCTCATAAATCTTGTGGTGTATTGGATCTTATTCATTCTGATGTGTTTGGTCCTATAGATGTTACTTCAATTGGAAAATCCACTTATTATGTTTCATTTATTGATGATTATAGTAGGACATGGGTATATTTTTTAAAGAGTAAATATGATTTTTTCAATCAATTTAAATAATTTAAAGCAAAGGTTGAGTTGCAGCTTGGAAAGAAAATAAAATGTTTGAGGATTGATAATGGTGGTGAATTTAGCTCTAATTATTTTGATAGATTTTGTAAATATTGTGATATTCATAGAAAAAAGACAACTCTATATTCTCCACAACATAATGGAGTTGCAGAAAGAATGAATAGGACACTAATGGAGAAGGCTAGGAGTATGTTGAGTGGTGTTGGTCTAGAAAAAAGGTTTTGGGTTGATGATTCAAAGGGTACTCCCCTCTACCAAAACACCATTTACAAACATAGAATCACACTCACAGGAAATATTCTACCTCAATTCAATATTCAATAAAATAAGGATTGCTAGCAAACTCTGATTTTATTAATTCATTTAAAAATTAAATTCAATTGGCCTTTCTTGTCCTCATCCTTCTCGAACATCCAATTTTCTCCTTAATCTTCCATAACTTCTTTATAATGGTTATTTTCCTTTGTATGGGTGTGTAGAGTTATTGGCATCTTCCTATATTAATACTCCACTCGTATTGACCCCCTTTACTTAGCATTCAATCATCTTCCCTTCTCAACTAGTGTGGCCTTTCCACCTAAATTATATGCATTCAAATCTACATTCCTGAGTAAAATTGGCTGCCACATTCCATAAAACACCCTCTTATGAGATAATTCCCCATGGACACTTTATTTACCCTAAGTTTATTTTTCTATTTCATGCACCAAATCTACCTTTATCTATATATGGAGTGCTCTTTTATTTTCTTCCCCACATAGCTTTACCTCTATGCAACATCATATTAATTTCTATCTTTTCAAACATAGCCTATTGAATTTCATTTGAGCATTTTTTATTTCACATATGTAACCCCAATCTTCTCCATCATTCCCTTGTGGCTAAGAAGGGGCTTGGAAAATCTTAGTTTTTTCTTCAAATTAATCATGTGCCCTATCACTCCCATGTGGCCCCTTTTGTCTCTTCACCTTCTATAGTGTGACTTTTTGGACAACAAATGTTTGTTGAGTGAAATGTACCCAAAATGTAAGGCGTCACAAGTTATCAAAATTCAAATGCCGCTTAAAAAACTATCATGTCTAGCCAAGTTAAATTTTATATATATTGAATATGAATTCTTTGATCATATATGATGGTGCCCTATTATTACACTCATGACCCTTAATTGAAGGTGGTCTTTTGGATCAAATGAAGTAAAACTTAATTCTCTACATAACATAAAGGATGCGCCTTCTCAAGATAACAAATTTAATTAAATCTGCCTACCCATGTATGGGAAAATTAAAACTTTTTAGTGTGAATAATTAATCTATTCACTATACTTAAGTGTACTTAGGTTGATGAGGTTAAACATCTTGTCTAACCGAATGTGCAACCTTTAAGCCTCTAGAGGTTACCAAGTGTAGTGTAGGAAAAATTAAACCTTTTTCACACTTAATTTGGGAATAATTAATAATAAAATAAGCTTAATGTTGCCTTAATTTAGTGTTGTAATGTGTTTTACACATTCACATTAAGTTTTAAAGGGCCCTTCTAAATAAAATGGACTTAATTGTGCCTTGTTTTTTATGTTGTAAGGTGTATCTTTACACATTAACAATTATCTAGGGCTTTATTAATTGATTGAGGTTAATTTTCCTTAATTTCCCCCTTTAATTCAAATCCAAGCCTAATTAAATACAAATTTTGAGGGATAAAACCTGACATTCATAAATTCCATTTCACAACACTTAAATTTGGAAGATGTGTGTCCTAGGTAGGTGACCTAGATAGGCTGAATGGGTCCTCACTTAGTCCTATGACCTTGATTTTACATAACATTTCACCTTGTCCAATGTGTGTCCTAAGTGGCCTAGAACCCATTCACCCTATGGCGAATGGGTCCTCATTTAGACCTAGGACCCATCTTCTAGATATGCTTTTGGCAGTATTTTAATGATTGAAAATCCATAATTCAATGTCGGCTTGTGATATTTGAATTTCAAGAATTAATCTTAAGATAAGTATGAATACAAGGTTATTTCACTATGTTTCATCCTATATAATCTTAGATCTTCATAAGCAATCAAGAGTATTTTCACAAGAGTATTATAGGAGCATTCAAGAGCATTTCTAAGGCATCCAAGGGCACATTTGTAGAATATTATTGCAATAATCAAGATTACATTATCTTGTCAAAGATGTATTGCATCATGCATATTGTTTGAGCTAATGTGTTGATGTAGTGTTCAATATCTAATCAATCATATTCAAAGGTATTACCAAGTTTCAAGATCAAGATCTACATTCATTGAGGCCACTTCATGCAAGTTTTCAAATTTATACTCCAAGGTTTCAATTGAGGTTTGGTGAGTTATTACATATTGTACATGTTCATTCATCATTCATTCGTGCTTTTATTCATTTCAAGGATTAATTACCAAAATAGGGTTTGACTAAGGAATACCCCCAATCCCTAACAAAACAACATTTTTTTCTCTTTGATGTGTGATTTCAACTTTTAGGTTGAAGATCATTTGGAGAGAAAAATTGAAGAAAGTTGCAAAGTTGTCAAAGTTGCAAGAAAAGTTGTCAAATCACGGAAAATGAGCCATAGGTTTTATTTTCAGCTTTTTGACAATGACCAACTAGAATATGGGATTGCATACATAGAAGAATAAAACCCAGAAATTGATTTTCAGGAGCTCTAATGAGGACCCATTTTCCATAGGGTGAATGAGTCCTCAGTGAGGACTAAAAAAACACTTTTGGTGAAAGCTACACTGAATTTTACCATTTCCAAATCTACCTTTTGACTATTAGTTGGGTTAGATTTGGTTGTGGTTTCACATTTGCACATTATAGTACATATTTTGAATGAAATAAGGAAAATAGGTGCAACATAATTGATCCAATTTTCCTCCAACCTATTTTTCAGAATTTCATTTCGGTGAACCCAACCTTTGATTTTATTTTGGATTCCTTTGCATCCTATATTTAGATATTGCATTCTTTTGCATATCTTTGCATTGAATTAGGTCTCATTTAGGGTGTCTTATCTTTTCATTTCATTGAAGGTTTTAGGATTTCATATTTTGCATTCTTTAAATCTGAAAAACATAAAAAAAATTAGTCATCTTGCATATCATATACATCATATTAACTTGTATTTGAAAATTGAAACAAAAATTGCATATCAAACTAGATTTTCTAGGTTGTCATTTTGTCATAATTTGCACTTGCATTTCACATTGCATTTCATAGAAAAAATCAAATTGAACCTTATTGTAACAAACCTGAATTTGGAAACCATTGAAAAGCACTCAAACATCTGTAAAAAGTTGTTTCAAAGCCCTCATCTAGGACCCATTCACCCTAGGATGAATGAATCCTTGATCAAGTCATAATCTGATTCTGTGGGCATTAAAATATCCATTTCTTCATTCTATGTGATTCTTTCATATTTATGTTATTGTTTCCAAAAAAATTGTTTCATCAATTTGATCATATCTAGCTTAATTTGGTAAATTTAGTGTGTTGTATGATTTCAAAATTGCATTTACAAAACTTTATTTTCAGATTTTTACATAGTGTAATACATAAATTACCATGATTAGAATCTAAAAATTGCAAATTTTCTAGGTCATTGCATTACACCTCTATCCTATTTCCATTTTGGGTTGACATTGAGTTTCTAAAACTTGTATGAGCTTTACAAATTGGTTTCCTATTAGCAATATTGTTGTGAGATGTATTTCGTGTTGGAAGTCTAAACATGAGCATGAAGTGTACCTACATAGGCTGATTTGGTTGTTCTAGTGTTGTCATTGATATAAACATTATGGGAAGCATATTTAGTGTATAATACCATCTATATACCAGAAGTTGATCTATCAAAGGTTTGGTTAAGTGTTCTTTGCTAACAATGTTATGGTCCAGTGCATTGGTTTTTGGGTCTGTACTTCACCACAAGAAGAGATGTGACTCTGATCTCTTAATCATATTATTATGATTCATTCATATAGATATATTAAAAATATTTATAAGTTTTGTATTATTTACATGAAGTTATCAATGACAAAATTTGACTCTGTATACTACAGTCATTTCTCTATTCAGTATACCAGTGTGGGAGACTCCGCATTTTCTTGAGAAGGATGTTCTAATATTGTGGTTCTAATGGTAGTCTCTCTTATGCTAATGAGAAGAGAAACTAAAGTAATATTGAATCTAGAAGGTGTTTATTTTTAGAAGCATGTGCTGGTTTGGAGCTTTTGTGATTAGGTCCTACTCTTGGCTGACCCAATGTATGATATGTATTGAGAAGATTAATTATACCTTGTGGATCATGTTAGTTGAATATTTTATAGATCTATTCCAACTTGAAGCTAAGTGTTATATAGGTGAAAAGATGTTTTAAATTTTGTATGGTGGAAACAAGAGCTAATTTTGTTTACATCTAATTAGGCCAACCTAATTGTTCTATGAAATGTATTTGTATATATATGTGAGATGTTTTGGAATTGAAAGATAGAGAGTAGTAGCGAGAAAAAGGAATGAGAGATAAGTGAATGTTCAAGCTTAAATGATCTATCAGATGTGAGTCGTATATAGTGGTAGAAGTTAAGGATCAGAGCAGAATTGTTATGTGATTGCCAAGCAGGGCATTACTTCATATTCAAAGCATCATGTTGGAACTAAACTCTACATATAGTAGGTGTATTCCATCAGTTCACATTTTTGGCAATGAGCCATATCACTTTGTATTCTAGTTGTGATCCTTTTAATGACAGTGATTCCTAGAGGTGAGCCCATGTAATATACTGTATTTGGATATACTATATTGTGAGATAATCCTCACTATGGTTTTTCCCATTTTGGGTTTTCCACATAAAAATATGGTGTTGATGTGTTTTATGGTGTCATGATCATTTCAATGTATTCATTCATGTTTTCTATTATATGTGCTTTAATAATTGGATGCTTTACAATTGAATGGTTTTATAGAATATTGATTCACCCCCCTCTCGATATTTTGAATAATCAACAATTGGTATCAAAGCACGGTTCCTCTTAAAAATTATAATAGCTTGAGGAAGGTACTAGAATTCAAATACATAAAAGATAAATATTTCATATTCCTCTGAAAGAGATCTCTGCTAAAGAAAATGAAGATTTGAAGGATAAACTAAAGAAAGAAGATGAGGACATCACTAAACTAAAAAAGCAATTGGAAGAAAAGAGAAAAATTAAAGACTATAAAAAAATTGAAATACAAAGGAAGATGGATGAATATGCAAGGCTTGAGCAAGAAGTGGAAATTCTAAAATCAGAATTGGAAAAGGCTAGAAGACATGAGGATAAATTTGTGGTAAGCTCTACATTGCTAGATGAACTAATTGTAGGACAAAGACCTTTTAAGGACAAAAGTGATTTGGGATTTGAAGAAGGATAAAATTCAAAGGTGAATCACCCCTCTGACATGAAGACTCAAAACAATGGTGGGCATGCCGAGAGGATTCCTATTATACAACCTAATGCACAAAGGTACATATCCTTTAATGATGTTTTTTTATTTTGTAATAGATTTGGACATAGGGAAAAAGATTGCAGGAACAAGATAAAATAGAATGATAAAATGGATCAAAATACTCTATCATTCTTTGGTCAATGTTTTGAATGCAATAGAATAGGACATAAAGATATGGAATGTAGAAGTCAAAAGTTGAACAAGACATTTTATTCATTTAATGGCTACTGTTATCAATGCAATTCATTTAGGCACAAGGCTAACCAATGTGAATACAGACAGAGTAAAATACAATTCGGATGGAAGAATGTTGTTTGTTATTATTACAACCAAATCAAGATACTTTTCCAGAGACTGTAGAAGAAGAAATATGAGAAGTAATGATCTAGTAAAGATATATGAACCAATCATTAAGATTGATCTGACAGAAGTTAAGAAGGAGATAGAAAGGATTTGGACAAAGGAAGGAGAATCTGAATTATCAATTTTATCTATGCCATCTCCCAATGCAAATGATCCCATTAGAAACTAAGTCCATGCAAAGGATTTAGGGAGAAATAATAGAAAAATCCTAAAAACCCCTTGAAATACCAGGTATCAAGTTGTGACATGAAAATATGTCTTGGAAAATAGGATTTCTAAATAAATTAAAGAGAGTTGCAAAAGGAAGTATTGTGATGTGCAAGTTGGCTTGTTGTTCAAATGATAGATTTTTCTACAACATTTATTGATACAGGTCAAATCATGTAGCTTAAAATATATTTGATAAGAAAAATTCATTTGATGTGAAGGAAATGAAAATTGAAGAAGAGGAAGTGGAATTGAGGTGTGCTCCAGAAGCCCAACATCAAAACCCTATTCTATGCTAAAGAAAATTACAAAGGTATTCTGCTTACACAATTCATTTCTAGAATTTTTGATTTTAATGCAATGGATGGTTCGAAGGTTGTGAATGTTTCAAAAAAATTGCAAATTAAATTAAAGAGGTATTCTCTGAAAAAAAAAAATCAGGAGATTCAGTAGGTTCATTTTCTGGCATTCCCCTTAGAGTGATACCTACTGAAGCTATTTATGCATACATTTACGAAAAAATTGAGGAATTGTCACCAGTTTGATTAAGTAGTTTGTGGAAAAATGAATTGGAAGAAAATTATGATACATATAAAACACTAGTTGAAAATAAATTGGATGTATGGCAGAAATTCCCTTTGTTTGAATTCAATAAGAAGTATAGATGAATGGTATTAAATAGGATTCATGGTGAATCTATTTGGATTGATGGTGCACACTTGATAACCAAAGAATATATAAGGGATGTGACTAGTTTTTGGTCCTCTGGACTAGTACTGAAGTGGAAGACTGTTAATGATCAATAGCTAATGGAGATGACTAGAGCGACTCTTGAAGGAAAAGAACTTGTCTTGAGTACAATTGAAGATCTGGTCATCTAGTATGTTGCAATGATTATTGGACATAAAATTTGCATACCTAGTAATGACTATACAATTTCTAATGTTGTTGTATACATTGCATTTGATATAGTTAAGAATGGTACAGACTATGATCTATGTGAGCTAATTCGACAACACCTAATGAATAACTTGAAAGAAATAAAAAAGAATAAGAAGAGTACATTCTGGTATGAAACTTTAATATTTTACTTACTCTTTTACTTTATGAAGGAGTTTCCAATTATTGGAAAGTTTCAAATGGAAAAGTACATAACTGATAGCACACTAGATAAGGAATCTCATGACAAATCTTGGTGGTTCGGATGCTCAAGAAACTACTCTTACAACATTCTTTGGAATGTTTTAGATGAGGATGAATAAGAGAACAAGAATTCTAGAATTTTTTTTGGAAAAATACTCTAGAAACATCATTTTCCTTGTCTCTGCTGATTTTTGTTACATAGAAGCAGTTGAGTCCAGAATTGTGTGGATTTCTAAGTTGGATTATAAAGTAAATGAGGAAGAATTTAATCAGTATGCAAAAGTGCTTCTAGAAATCCCCAAGGACCCCAATAGAATAGATGCAAAAGAAGTGTTTATGACTGAAGCCTCTGGTAGTACAAAGAGAACAAGAAAGAAGAGGAAAATAAATATTAAGCAAGAGTTCACTAAACAAGAAGGAAGTTAATTTTAGATAGCCCAACATGAGCATGAAAGTGCAAATATAGAAGACCTAGATGAATAATTGAAGGACTTACAAGAAGTGACTCCCAATGCTAGCTTTAATTCATCTATATCCACTTTGGAAAATATCAGGAGAATGATTGATTCTTTGAAAGCATACATCTTTGGATTAAAAGAACAAATAGGAAATGGGTCAGAACCAAGGACTGTAGAAGAAAATTTAGAAGGCATCAAGAAGAAATGTGCAGATGCACACCATTGAGTTTTTAAGGAATTAAAGGATGTTCAAGATTGTGAAAAAGAAGCTCAAGAGTTAGTATCTTTTTTCCTAAATTGGTCTAATTGGAAATTAAATGCAAGAAATGAAATATGAAGAATGAAATTTAGATGAGCACTCAAGCTGATGTTTATAGCTTGGAAAATGATAGGGACAATTAGACATGGTCCTACATTATGCAACTTTAGGAAAAATTTCTTTGTCTTCAAAATAAGAGAATGGAAGTGATAAGGCAGTATGTGGCACTTACAGATTTGGTAAAACTCAGACACACTCCTATATACAGTGCTCTTGAGAGTGTTGGTAGTCTATCAGAAATAAACCTCAACCCCAATACTATGGAAGAAGGTATATATTCTTTAAAAAATATTGAATTACTATACAAGACTCTTGCAAATACAAAAGGTTTGTGGGAAGAAGGTAAAGCTACATGGAAGGATATATCCTAAAGAATCTTAAGGGATCTTCTTCTTTAGGTTAACTTTTTCATATCCTTTTTTTTTTATCAATTTTGGTGCATACATACATATATTCAAGCTAAATATACTGGACCCCTGCATGACCTTTGTCATTGATGTCAAAGGGGGAGAGATAGATAGTAAGAATAAAATCATTTTTCTTGGAAAATATTTTTAGAAATTCAAGGACAATTTTGTAACAAGGAGCATCAATTTTGAAAGGGAGAATAAGTTGGTTTTGTATTGGCATGAAAAATGTTTTTGATATGCATGTTTCCATCGATGCCAAAGGGGTAGATTTTTGGAAGTCTAAACATGAGTATGAAGTGTACCTACATAGGTTGATTTGGTTGTTCTAGTGTTGTCATTGATGTCAACATTGTGGGAAGCATATTTAGAGTACAATACCATCTATATCAGAAGTTGATCTATCATAGGTTTGGTTAAGTGTTCTTTGCTAATAATGTTATGGTCTAGTGCATTGGTTTTTGAGTCTAAACTTCATCGCAAGAAGAGATGTGACTCTACTCTCTTAATCATATTATTAGGATTCATTCATACAACTATATTCAAGATCTCAAGAATTTTTGTGTTGTTTACAAAAATTTATCAATGACAGAGTTCAACTTTGTATACTATAGTCATTTCTCTATTTAGTATACCAGTGTGGAAGACTCTTCATTTTCTTGAGAATGATGTTTTGATGTTGTGGCTCTAATGGTAGTCTCTCTTATGCTAATGAGAAGAGAAACTTAAGTAATATTAGATCTAGAAGGTGTTTATTTTGAGAAGCCTTTATTGGTTTGGATCTTTTGTGATTAGGTCCTACTCTGGGCTGACCCAATGTATGATATGTATTGAGAAGATTAATTATACCTTGCATATTTTAGTTGAATCTTTTACAGATCTACACTAGCTTGAAACCGAGTGTTATACGGGTGAAAAGATGTTATAAATTTTGTATGGTGCCAAAAAGGGCTATTTTTGTTTACATCTAATTAGGCTGACCTAATTGATGTATGAAATGTATTTGTTTATATATGTGATATGTTTTGGAATTGAAAGATAGAGAGTAGTAGTGAGGAAAAATAATGAAAGATAAGTGAATGTGTGATCTTAAATGATTTATCAGGTGGGAAAGGAGATCTTGTTAGCCATGTTTCCGCTTATACAACCATATGTAGTGATTTCATCTTTGAAGATCATCTCTTGGCTAAAATCTTCTTTAAATCCTTGAAAGATACTACTTTAGAGTGGTTCAACTCCTTACTGAATAATTCAATTCATTTATTTAATGAACTTATTGATTCCTCTTACAACCACTTTCAAATTCATATGGTTCCCAAGATGACTTTAGTTGACCTAATGAAATGTAAACAAAAGAATGATGAGAAAGTCAATTATTTCATAGCACGATATCAAATGCTTTATTCACAAATAAACATTAAGATTCATAATGTCGACCTTCAAAGAATGTTTATTTCTAACTTGCAAGATGAAATTCAAACAAATCTTGAGATGATGATATTTCCCTCCTTCACAAAATTTATATGTGCATCCCTTGGTGACTATCAAAATTTAGTTAGTAGTCATGATGTCAAAAAATCCGCCCAGCCATCCTAAAAAGTATATATCCACACCTCAAAATAGTTACCAACCTTACAAGAAATAGAATAGGGGATTTTTACAACTTAATTCTGCTCAATCAAATCAAAAAGTTGATAACCAAGTGGCTATTATAAAGATGAAAAGTACTTTTTCCTTTTGGTATAGGAATAGAAAATTTACCCCTCTACCCAACAACCTTCATAATATCATGCTACAATTCATGGAAACGAATATGATTTCCTTACCTCCTATCAAAGATCCTAATCCTAATAAACCATTACCATCAAACTATAGATCAAACACTTATTGCCATTACGACCAACAAAATGGGCATGATATGGAATATTGTAAGCATCTTAAACATAAAGTGTACAAGACCTCATTTATTCTAATCATCTTCTAATTGGAGGTGTGAATGATCAAGGTAATAAGTTTTTAGCTCCTCCTAATCAAAACTTACAAATATTTACAAATCCCATGCTGAAACACACTATTTTATTTGTGAAAGCTAGTGAAACAAAGAATGATGTGATGAATGTTGACACAAATGATGAGATCACAAAAGATGAAAATATGGATGAAGCGGTTAGAGTGGTGTTGTTTATTGAATCTAAATTATCTCGTAAGGACTCAATCAAAATTCCCCTTGATATTGCTTTCTCACAAAAAGGCATAATCAAACATTCCCCCAATGGTCCTCTTTACATAGCTAGAAGAGTCAAAGACAAGCCTGCTGATGGGATATAATTAATTGATCCTATATGTGTCAAGAACATGATCACTGAAGAATTCCTATTTTTGCATGAACTCTATCAAGATACATATGACAAACCAAAATCATGCATCAAAATGCATAATGGTTTTGCTTGTCCTATGATGGGATCCATAAATCTCCCTCTAAAATTCAGACCAAAAAAATTGCATGTCTTATTCACCATCATCCTGTCATTAGATCAATTTCATGTGCAGTTAGGCTATCCATGGCTTCGCTCCATGAATACCATCACGTCGTTTGTGCATAAGTGTTAAAAATTTCCATTTGGCAATGAGATCTGTACAATGCATCACAGTGGCTTTAATCCTATGTCTTCCCATGAAATTTTTTTATTGGATTTATTTTGGCCCAAGCCTATCAAACCTATTAGACCTTGTGAATACTTCTTTTTCAAATCATATCAAAATTTTAAGGCAAATAACATAGCATAATTATCCCTTAGAAATATGCCTCAACTCATGATTGAGCCACCTATCCTTGACAAAACTATGATTAAACCAAAATCCCTTCCAAGCATCCAAGATCAACCTATTACAAAACCTCCTACCATTTCATATAAGATACCACAAGATAATCAAAACAATCCCATTGTGCCTCCTAAAATAAAAGTTTACAAAGCCAAAGAGAAAGTGGTTGAGCAACCTGCCTTGGTTCCTTTCATTCCTCCCCTAAGGGAAGAAAAGAAATCTATAGTTGATAAACCTGCTCCTACACAATCACAAGTCGATAACAGATTACAAAGAAACAAAAAATTTCTAGAGAGCGTAGGAATAAACATTGTGCTATTGCTTGAATGTTACAAACTAAAGAATAAAAAAGAAACATAGAAAATAAAAATCCAAACTTATCTCTTGCAAGGCATGATGTCTCTTCGCCCTCACCACAACATAAACAAGAACCTTCCATGGACATTATCATTCAACCTCCTATTGTGATTAATTTAGATGATGAAATTGATATTGCAAAGATTTATGAGCAAGTGCATAATGAGTTGAATTCATTGTTCTCCTCTTCCATGAGATTAAATGAAAATTCTACTAATAAGAGTGTTGAGCTTGGTGCGTGTCCTAGTTTGGAATTTAACATTGTCCCTTTGGCTATTTGTCCTCCTTCCACATATATCAAACAATATTGGGATGCGGATGACCTGCTATAGGTTGACTTGCATGTGCCTTACTAGTCTTGTGCATTGCTTTATTTTTTCATGTTTCTTTATGTGATTTCATGTGTGTAATGTGATCCCTTGTACTATTTTGTTTGATGTATCTCTCTCTCTTTTTTGCATTCCTCTATTTGTATCTACATTCTTCTGTATGTCATAAGCATTTTATCCCTTTTTTTTCTTATGTTTTCCTTTTGGGGATGACACAAGGAATCGAGACATTTAGGTTTCTTCCATGTTGACGCAAAAATATTTTTCTTTTTTTTTCTCTTTGTATCATTCTTCTAGTTCTATAAGTATTTCGGGAATGATGAAATTTCCAAGCTCTATAACAATATTGTAGCAAAGATAAACTGACCTTGAATCCATAGATCCCTTATGTATTTTTTGGGGCAACCTCTTCTTCCTTTTTCATGATGTAGATTTATTTGGGAAACATATGACATGGCATAGGGCTTTTCAAGGAAGTTCTCATGTCTTAAGATTGAACATTGGCTACTTTAAAGCAATTCATCACAACAATGGTGTTAAAAACCACTTTAAAGTGGGGGCATACATCAATAATATCTTTTGACATAAATCATGTTTCATTGTGGGATTTTATTCTTTCTTATGATGCATCCTTTTCTTGGTGGTGTCATTGGGTTTGATTTCCTCCAAGAATGCAATATTTCTTAGCGTACAAATTTCCTCTTAGTGGTGATGTGACGCACTGCGTTCCCTAAGTTGCAAATACTTTACTCTTGACTTTTCTTCTCTTGGAGATATTAGGCATGATGTTCCCTAAGAAGAAGACCTTACATGAACTAAGTTTGATCCCTTTGAACAAAAAATAGTTTACTAGCATTATTGTTCATAAGTGTTAGCATAACGTAGCTTGTTAGCCTTATGAAGCTGAAAACCCTAAATTCAAGGCCACCAATCATAACGCACCTTGCTTTCCTATGGAGCCTTGCCTTGTTCATAATTTTTTAGCATAAACATCTTGTTAAGCCATATGAAGCTCGAACTTTAAATTCAAGGCCACCAAGTATAACACACATTGCTTTCCTATGGATATTTTCCTAGCATTATGGTGCCTTATTGAGGACAAATTTGATATGGTATGGGAGCCTAATATGATTCTCTCAGTTGCCACCCTTTTGGGATACTCACCTAGTGGACAACCTGAGGTTCCACTACCCTGGAGTGAGCGTGAAAAACACAAAACCAATGGCTTAGATGTGTTCCACATCACGTTGGATAGTCTAGGCATGATCTTTCTAGTCTTTGATGGTGTATGATTGTGTATCTCTATCATTGTTGCATACATAGGTGTCTTGAATGTCTACTTTAGTGTGAGTTTGACATGGGGTCATCCTCTCACTAAAGTGGGAGAAAAATGTAGTGTAGGAAAAAGCATCCCTTTTTCACACTTAATTTGGGAATAAGTAATAATAAAATGAGCTTAATGTTTCCTTAATTTAGTGTTGTAATGTGTTTTAGATATTCACATTAAGTTTAGGGCCCTTCTAAATAAAATGGACTTAATTGTGCCTTATTTTTTATGTTGTAAAGTGTACCTTTACACTTTCACATTAATATAGGGCTTTATTAATTTATTGAGGTTAATTTTCCTTAATTGGCCCCTTTAATTCAAATCCAATCCTAATTAAATAAAAAATTTGAAGGATAAAACCCAACATTCATAAATGTCATTTCACAACACTTAACTTTGGAAGATGTGTGTCCTAGGTATGTGACTTAGGACCCATTCACCATAAGGTGAATGGGTCCTCACTTAGTCCTATGACCCTAAGTTTACATAACATTTCACCTTGTCTGATGTGTGTCTTAGGTAAGTAGCCTAGGACACATTCACCCTATGGTGAATGGGTCCTCACTTAGATGTAGGACCCATCCTTTGGATATGTTTTCGGTGGTATTTTAATGATTTGAAATCCATAATTCAATGTCGGCTTGTGATATTTGAATTTTGGGAATTAATCTTAAGATAGGTATAAATACAAGGTTATTTCACTATGTTTCATCCTAGAAAATCCTAGATCTTCATAAGCAATCAAGAGTACTTTCACAAGAGAATTATAGGAGAATTCAAGAGCATTTATAAGGAATTCAAGGGCACATTTGTAGAAGGTCATTGCAGCAAACAAGATTTCATTATCATGTCAAAGATGTATTGCATCATTCATGTTGTTTGAGATAATGTGTTGATGTAGCGTTCAAAATCTAATTAAGCATATTCAAAGGCATTATCAAGTTTCATGATCAATATCTACATTCATTGAGGCCACTTCATGCAAGTTTTCAAATTTGTACTCCAAGGTTTCAATTGAGGTTTGGTGAGTTGTTACATATTGTTGTCCATTCATCATTCCTTAATGCTTTTATTCATTTCAAGGTTTAATTACCAAAACGGGGTTTAACCAAGGCAAATCCCCTTCCCTAAAAAAAAAAAAAAATCTCTCTTTGATGTGTGATTGCAAGTTTTAGGTTGAAGATCATTTGGAGAGAAAAATTGAAGAAAGTTGCAAAGTTTTCAAAGTTGAAAGAAGTTGTCAAATCACATAAATTGAGCTATAAGTTTTAGTTTTGGATTTACAATAGTGACCAACTAGAATCTAGAACTATAGAGATAGAAGAACATAACCCATGAACTAATTTTTAGGAGCCCTTTCTAGGACCCATTCGCCATAGGGCGATTGAGTCCTTAGTGAGGACTAAAAAAGTACTTTTGGTGAAAGGTACACAAAATTTTACCATTTTTAGATCTACCTTTTGACTGTTAGTTGTGTTATATTTGGTTATTATTTCTCATTTACACATTATAATACATATTTTGAATGAAATAAGGAAAACAGGTGCATCATACTTGATCTAATTTTTCTCCCAACCTATTTTTCATCATTTCACCAAGTTTTTTGGTTAACCTCATACACATACCTTTTTGAGGTTGTAAGTATTTCCATATCACCTCAAAGGTCACTCAACACTTGGCACACAAGGTTGATGACTTGGTCATAGAGGTTGTTGGTTTGCACACTCCAAGTGTTCCTAAGGTTGACACGTATATGGTAGTTGTCTACTTATTTGTGCCACTTCATGGGGCACTTGTCAATTCACCTCATAGATGGATTGCATCTTCCTTTCCTATATATGCAAGACTTTGTACTCATTCTAAATTTTGGGTCATCTAAATACAATATTGCATTGTGTTCATTGTTCTTTTCATTTTATCTCCTAGATCTTCTTAATTCTAATATGGTATCAAAGTAGTAGGTAGAGATACTAGCAAACCATAAGTGAACTAGTTTATTGTATTTAGTTTCATTCCTCTCTTCTTGCTAACAATATATAGGAAGATTAAATGTTTGAGCCCAAATTTGGAGGATATGAGGCATGATTTGCAAGTAGTTGTTCACTTACAGAGTCATGGCCTTTGTTTGTTTATGACATTTTAAATATCAGTTTGGGTGTTTTCTATCTATTTTTCTATTTTTTTGACTCTATTTGATAGACCAATCCCTTTGAATCCATGGTCAGAGGCATCAATTTCTGCTCATTTAATCAGAGAGGCATCAATCCCTATTCATTTTATTAGAGAGGCATGATTGGCAATGGATACATTCCAACATGGGTGATTATTTAGAGGAGGCACTAAAATCTTATTACGCCATCCTCAGATAGGTGACATGAATATCAAGCAATTGTGTAGATGATCAAGAGGGAAGATAGATCAAACTACCTCCCATGCAAAAAAAAATCATTGTGCAACTAGTAACTTGGAAACACCTAGCTCACCCACGCCATATCTACATGCATGGAATAGTCTACGCCACATCAAAGTACCCCATCAATTTGAGGTGCAGACCTTTGCTTTGAGGTGTGGATCTTTGTGTTCAAATGCATGGATCTCTGCATTTGAATCTCATTTGGGTTGCATTTGAGAAAAAATAGATCCACCACTATATTGAACCTCTTGAGGAGTTTGGAGGGGCTGATTTTTGGATGTCTAATGCCATGAGCCTTGAAAATTATGCATGGGAAAACCTACCAAGTGTACCATAGAAAAAAGGGAACATTGCTTGACATGAGAATAATTCATGATAAATTGGACTTAATGAGGCCTTGATTCAAGTGTTGTGAGGCATTTTATGCATCCACACTAGGTCTTGGACCTTTTCAAACTAAGTAAAATGTATTTAATGATGTCTTGTGAAGGTGTTGTGAAGTGTTGTAACACATTTTTACACTTTTCTAGACTATTCTCATTATAATTCACCTAAAAATCACCATTTCATCACTTATCAAGTCCTATTTTGAAATGTTGTAATGTCTTGTAACAAAATTTCACACTTTTCTAGGCTTAGTTTCACTATTTACACCTTTCTTATGCTTTATTTGACCCATTTTTTCCCTTATAAGGCTTAATTAAGTGTATTTTTGAATGTAAACCTGACAAATAACATTAAATGCAACTTAATTCCTAACACCCACTTACAAGTCCAAGGTGGAACCCATTCAGCATGGGTGGTGAATGAGTCCCTCTTGGCTCCAAATTCAAAATATTTCAAATTTTATTGAGTTTTTATTCAAAATTACCTTACGTCAGCCTATGATGAGGTATTAATGGGTTAATAAGGCACAATTGTGTATAAATAAGTGTTTTTCTCCTCAATTTACATCTCTCACAATCTCCTAAACCATTCTTCATTATTCATCCATCATTCTTCCATCTCAAGTCAAGCAACTTAGGGTTTCATCATTGCAAGTCACCAAGATAGCAATTTTAAGATATTCAAGGGCAGACTCTTCATGTTTTGTTGTAGACATTTAAGATCAATAATCATGTAAAGGTAATCAACTCCATTATTGCATGTTTCACTACATTCTTTCTCTATTTTGGTTTAATTACCTAAAAGGGGTTTGACCAAGGCAAATCCCCATGCCCTAACATTCAACATTTATCTCTCTTGTCTTGAGTGTTGATAGATTTAGGCATCTTGAAAGCTTGGAAATCATTGAATATTTCATTGAAAAGTTGTTTAGGTCTTCTCTTCATTGATCAAGCCAAAATATCAACAAAAACTCACTTTCAGGTTCAAAAATTAGAGTTTCAAAGGCGGAAACCCATAGGAAGCCAAAGTGCAGATTGAGAGCTCTTGTTTCCTCTTTTGAATATTCAAAAATTAAAAAGTGGACTCATTCACCATCAGTGGCGAATGAGTCCCATTTCTAGGCCTAAACAAGGTTTTCTGCATTTTTGGACACCTTTTTGTCTGAAATGGGTTCCAACTTAGTTTCACAAAACCAGGACTAATTCACCCAGAATGGAGAATGAGTCCCAATAGGACAAATTTCCAACATCAGCAACATTTCAAGTTTCATTTCCAGCCTCCTTCCAGATCCTAGGTGCACACTTTCAGTTTGGTTCATTTCTATTTAGTTTTGCATTCATTTCTAGGTGTTTTCTACATATCACAATGTGTTTTCAAAGAACATGCATTCTTATGGTTTCCTTTTAATAATCAATACATTTCATTAGTTTTCTCCATTTAAATCAGTTTATTTAGACATATTGCATCCTTATCACATTAATCTTTGAATGTGAGCATTGCATTTTGGCCCATCTTTCTCCTTTTAGGTGAAAAACCCTAGAAGTGCTAGAAAGACCTTGGGATGCCAAAAATATTTTTCTACATTTTGGTGAACCTGCTTTTAGAACACTTTCTTTTTTTCTTTGGATTCCATCATCATCCTAGAAATAGCTTGCATGCATTAGATTTTGCATTGTTTTGCATTCTAGGATTTCAAAAACTTGCATTAGTGAAAAGGTCATTTAGCTTGCATTTTTGCTTAAAATTTCCTTTAAAATTTTTGAAATTCTGCATCTCCATCTTAGTTCTACATCATACAACATCAAACATATCAAAAACAATTCAAAATTTCTAAAAAACTTATTAAAAACTAGTATTGGGACTCATTTTCCATGTTGGGCGAATCAGTCCCTGTCTAGATTTTTGATTGACTATTACAGCATCAAAAACCTCATTTCTATGCTCCCTAAGCCTCCTAATAACATATAGTATAAGTCTGGAAAGTTTCTGGAATATTTGTTTTATGCATCTAGCTCAAAAACATAATTTTAGATTACTCATTCTTTAAACCACTTCATTTTGCAAACACCATTAGATCTAAAAATTATTACATTTCTACAATTTTGCATAACATTGATAAAAGTACTTTTCACTTTTGCATACACAATATTTCTATTCATACAACTTTGCATAAGTTTGATAAAAGTTCTTTTCATTCTTGCATGTACATTGTTTGCATTTTTCAAATCTTGCATATATTGGATAAGAATGGTTTGTACCTTTGCATATACATTGTTCATATTGCTAAAACATTTCATGAAATGGTTACATGTGCTTTTCATTCTTATTCAAACAATGCTAGTACCTTACATATGTAGACATGTTGAGAAACATTTCTTATCCTATGAGATTTTTTTTGTGAAAGAGACTACAACCTTGGACATTCCTAACAATCATATTTGTTCCTCTCCTAATATCTCTCCTATCGGTGACAGATATTTTGGTAGAAGAACCAATTCATGAGAGTTTTGAGAATCCTAGTTGTTTCTCTCCTCTTACCTCTCTTATTGGACAATGTTGGAACTATGTGCCTCAATCCCATAGGCTAAAACCTCTGAAAGGGCCAAGTCGATGTGACATCTTTTGTGTCTGGCCGACTAGCAGCTTGAATCTTGTTGAACAGTTCAGGTCACTGTGACCTTGCTTTAGTCTCACTGAATGATCCTATCT
>VDFB02122837.1:98551-143592 GCA_007258455.2 Sequoia sempervirens
AAAATTGAAGAAAGTTGCAAAGTTTTCAAAGTTGAAAGAAGTTGTCAAATCACATAAATTGAGCTATAAGTTTTAGTTTTGGATTTACAATAGTGACCAACTAGAATCTAGAACTATAGAGATAGAAGAACATAACCCATGAACTAATTTTTAGGAGCCCTTTCTAGGACCCATTCGCCATAGGGCGATTGAGTCCTTAGTGAGGACTAAAAAAGTACTTTTGGTGAAAGGTACACAAAATTTTACCATTTTTAGATCTACCTTTTGACTGTTAGTTGTGTTATATTTGGTTATTATTTCTCATTTACACATTATAATACATATTTTGAATGAAATAAGGAAAACAGGTGCATCATACTTGATCTAATTTTTCTCCCAACCTATTTTTCATCATTTCACCAAGTTTTTTGGTTAACCTCATACACATACCTTTTTGAGGTTGTAAGTATTTCCATATCACCTCAAAGGTCACTCAACACTTGGCACACAAGGTTGATGACTTGGTCATAGAGGTTGTTGGTTTGCACACTCCAAGTGTTCCTAAGGTTGACACGTATATGGTAGTTGTCTACTTATTTGTGCCACTTCATGGGGCACTTGTCAATTCACCTCATAGATGGATTGCATCTTCCTTTCCTATATATGCAAGACTTTGTACTCATTCTAAATTTTGGGTCATCTAAATACAATATTGCATTGTGTTCATTGTTCTTTTCATTTTATCTCCTAGATCTTCTTAATTCTAATATGGTATCAAAGTAGTAGGTAGAGATACTAGCAAACCATAAGTGAACTAGTTTATTGTATTTAGTTTCATTCCTCTCTTCTTGCTAACAATATATAGGAAGATTAAATGTTTGAGCCCAAATTTGGAGGATATGAGGCATGATTTGCAAGTAGTTGTTCACTTACAGAGTCATGGCCTTTGTTTGTTTATGACATTTTAAATATCAGTTTGGGTGTTTTCTATCTATTTTTCTATTTTTTTGACTCTATTTGATAGACCAATCCCTTTGAATCCATGGTCAGAGGCATCAATTTCTGCTCATTTAATCAGAGAGGCATCAATCCCTATTCATTTTATTAGAGAGGCATGATTGGCAATGGATACATTCCAACATGGGTGATTATTTAGAGGAGGCACTAAAATCTTATTACGCCATCCTCAGATAGGTGACATGAATATCAAGCAATTGTGTAGATGATCAAGAGGGAAGATAGATCAAACTACCTCCCATGCAAAAAAAAATCATTGTGCAACTAGTAACTTGGAAACACCTAGCTCACCCACGCCATATCTACATGCATGGAATAGTCTACGCCACATCAAAGTACCCCATCAATTTGAGGTGCAGACCTTTGCTTTGAGGTGTGGATCTTTGTGTTCAAATGCATGGATCTCTGCATTTGAATCTCATTTGGGTTGCATTTGAGAAAAAATAGATCCACCACTATATTGAACCTCTTGAGGAGTTTGGAGGGGCTGATTTTTGGATGTCTAATGCCATGAGCCTTGAAAATTATGCATGGGAAAACCTACCAAGTGTACCATAGAAAAAAGGGAACATTGCTTGACATGAGAATAATTCATGATAAATTGGACTTAATGAGGCCTTGATTCAAGTGTTGTGAGGCATTTTATGCATCCACACTAGGTCTTGGACCTTTTCAAACTAAGTAAAATGTATTTAATGATGTCTTGTGAAGGTGTTGTGAAGTGTTGTAACACATTTTTACACTTTTCTAGACTATTCTCATTATAATTCACCTAAAAATCACCATTTCATCACTTATCAAGTCCTATTTTGAAATGTTGTAATGTCTTGTAACAAAATTTCACACTTTTCTAGGCTTAGTTTCACTATTTACACCTTTCTTATGCTTTATTTGACCCATTTTTTCCCTTATAAGGCTTAATTAAGTGTATTTTTGAATGTAAACCTGACAAATAACATTAAATGCAACTTAATTCCTAACACCCACTTACAAGTCCAAGGTGGAACCCATTCAGCATGGGTGGTGAATGAGTCCCTCTTGGCTCCAAATTCAAAATATTTCAAATTTTATTGAGTTTTTATTCAAAATTACCTTACGTCAGCCTATGATGAGGTATTAATGGGTTAATAAGGCACAATTGTGTATAAATAAGTGTTTTTCTCCTCAATTTACATCTCTCACAATCTCCTAAACCATTCTTCATTATTCATCCATCATTCTTCCATCTCAAGTCAAGCAACTTAGGGTTTCATCATTGCAAGTCACCAAGATAGCAATTTTAAGATATTCAAGGGCAGACTCTTCATGTTTTGTTGTAGACATTTAAGATCAATAATCATGTAAAGGTAATCAACTCCATTATTGCATGTTTCACTACATTCTTTCTCTATTTTGGTTTAATTACCTAAAAGGGGTTTGACCAAGGCAAATCCCCATGCCCTAACATTCAACATTTATCTCTCTTGTCTTGAGTGTTGATAGATTTAGGCATCTTGAAAGCTTGGAAATCATTGAATATTTCATTGAAAAGTTGTTTAGGTCTTCTCTTCATTGATCAAGCCAAAATATCAACAAAAACTCACTTTCAGGTTCAAAAATTAGAGTTTCAAAGGCGGAAACCCATAGGAAGCCAAAGTGCAGATTGAGAGCTCTTGTTTCCTCTTTTGAATATTCAAAAATTAAAAAGTGGACTCATTCACCATCAGTGGCGAATGAGTCCC
Organism: Sequoia sempervirens; assembly: GCA_007258455.2. Lineage (NCBI taxonomy): Eukaryota > Viridiplantae > Streptophyta > Pinopsida > Cupressales > Cupressaceae > Sequoia > Sequoia sempervirens. The sequence continues at coordinate 101,269 of VDFB02122837.1, forward strand.
ATTTCTAGGCCTAAACAAGGTTTTCTGCATTTTTGGACACCTTTTTGTCTGAAATGGGTTCCAACTTAGTTTCACAAAACCAGGACTAATTCACCCAGAATGGAGAATGAGTCCCAATAGGACAAATTTCCAACATCAGCAACATTTCAAGTTTCATTTCCAGCCTCCTTCCAGATCCTAGGTGCACACTTTCAGTTTGGTTCATTTCTATTTAGTTTTGCATTCATTTCTAGGTGTTTTCTACATATCACAATGTGTTTTCAAAGAACATGCATTCTTATGGTTTCCTTTTAATAATCAATACATTTCATTAGTTTTCTCCATTTAAATCAGTTTATTTAGACATATTGCATCCTTATCACATTAATCTTTGAATGTGAGCATTGCATTTTGGCCCATCTTTCTCCTTTTAGGTGAAAAACCCTAGAAGTGCTAGAAAGACCTTGGGATGCCAAAAATATTTTTCTACATTTTGGTGAACCTGCTTTTAGAACACTTTCTTTTTTTCTTTGGATTCCATCATCATCCTAGAAATAGCTTGCATGCATTAGATTTTGCATTGTTTTGCATTCTAGGATTTCAAAAACTTGCATTAGTGAAAAGGTCATTTAGCTTGCATTTTTGCTTAAAATTTCCTTTAAAATTTTTGAAATTCTGCATCTCCATCTTAGTTCTACATCATACAACATCAAACATATCAAAAACAATTCAAAATTTCTAAAAAACTTATTAAAAACTAGTATTGGGACTCATTTTCCATGTTGGGCGAATCAGTCCCTGTCTAGATTTTTGATTGACTATTACAGCATCAAAAACCTCATTTCTATGCTCCCTAAGCCTCCTAATAACATATAGTATAAGTCTGGAAAGTTTCTGGAATATTTGTTTTATGCATCTAGCTCAAAAACATAATTTTAGATTACTCATTCTTTAAACCACTTCATTTTGCAAACACCATTAGATCTAAAAATTATTACATTTCTACAATTTTGCATAACATTGATAAAAGTACTTTTCACTTTTGCATACACAATATTTCTATTCATACAACTTTGCATAAGTTTGATAAAAGTTCTTTTCATTCTTGCATGTACATTGTTTGCATTTTTCAAATCTTGCATATATTGGATAAGAATGGTTTGTACCTTTGCATATACATTGTTCATATTGCTAAAACATTTCATGAAATGGTTACATGTGCTTTTCATTCTTATTCAAACAATGCTAGTACCTTACATATGTAGACATGTTGAGAAACATTTCTTATCCTATGAGATTTTTTTTGTGAAAGAGACTACAACCTTGGACATTCCTAACAATCATATTTGTTCCTCTCCTAATATCTCTCCTATCGGTGACAGATATTTTGGTAGAAGAACCAATTCATGAGAGTTTTGAGAATCCTAGTTGTTTCTCTCCTCTTACCTCTCTTATTGGACAATGTTGGAACTATGTGCCTCAATCCCATAGGCTAAAACCTCTGAAAGGGCCAAGTCGATGTGACATCTTTTGTGTCTGGCCGACTAGCAGCTTGAATCTTGTTGAACAGTTCAGGTCACTGTGACCTTGCTTTAGTCTCACTGAATGATCCTATCTCTATGACATGTTGTGTTCAGTATGACCTCCTACCGAGTGGAGATCTCTAGCCGATAGGCCATTCATATCATATATCGGGGAGACCCTTGGCTGAAAGGCTTACTTCAGTGTGAAGTCCCAGCGATAGCTAAAGTCTCACCGATAATGTTTTCTGTTGAATCCTTCGGGGAGAGTCTTGGGTGTTTGGTAAGAAGTCTTACCGATAGGAATGTCTCACCGACAGTATTCACTCGGGGTAACCCAAAGGTCTTGGGATGAAGTCTCAGCGACTGATGAAGGTCTCACCTATGGGGATACACTTGGAGTCTTTGCGATGACACAAAGACTTTAGTATGAAGTCTTAGCGATGGACAAAATTCTTGCCAACTATTTCTTGGTGCTCAATATGACTTAAGATCTTGGAGTAACGTCTCAACGATAGTAGTATGTCTTGCTGAATGTTGAACGTTTCGGTATAACCCTTAATGACTCGGTATGATCTCTCAGCGAAAGATGATTGTCTCACTAAATGGAAAACTCACGTCTGTGTGACTTTGAAGCTTCGGTATGATGTTTCACTGATAGTGGTAAGTCTTGGAAATATCGATACATGTGATGATCATTAGTATGAGGTCTTGGCAACATGGCAAAGTCTGAGCGATAGCTCTCTGGACTCGATGTAACATCTTGGTGATAAGGATGACTCTTGGCAACATTGTTAGTTAAGTCTTGCGGCATCGAGGAGACACGGTTAGTGTCTCACCGACATGCCTACACAGGTTGATCACTTTGACCGAGAGAAGACCATCCTACGTGGTGAGTCATTGGCTAATCAAAGAAGCTGAATGGGAACCACTAGCAGTTGGACTATTATGGTCGTTACTAAGGGGAAGCTCAACAGACAGGGGCGACATGGTTATACTCAATGATTGCAGATTGTGATGGGTTTGATGAATCAACGGATTGCTATGTGATCATATGATTAGTGGATGAATTCTATTCTGTGAAGACTGTAACGTGAATTTTTTGTATCAAGGTTGTTCATGGTGAATGCTGCTGAAAACTGATATCAAAAAGATAAGTTAAATCTATGTATGTAATCTTTATTACTGTAATACAAAGTGACTTCTCTTGGTGTGGTGGGTTTTTCTCCTGTAAGGATTTTCCCACATACATCTGGTGTTCATATGTGTTTTTCTATTTATGTGTTTCAATAATCTCTTTCTAGTGCATCTTAATTGGACTGTAATTATAAAATTAAAAGGTATCTCTGCATTCTTCCCTAAGTTTTTGACGTTAGGAGAGTTGCTTCCGCATCTAGCTTTCCTTATAGACAAGACATTGATAAACAAGACAATACAACCATAATTACTCATGACAACAACATTTTTTCTTATTCTAGTATCTCTCCTAGTTCTGAAGTATATACTTTGATGTTAGACAACACAATTGATGAAGGTCATGAATATCTTAATTGTCCCCCTTCATCTCATAAAACTCCTCTTGAGAAACAATATCTAACCATTGCCCATTCCCCTACTTGCGATGAATTTCTTTTAGAAGAACCAACCTATGAATGTCAAAAACATTTGGCTTGTTGTTCTCCTAAAAACTCTCCTCCTAGGAAAACTATCATGATACAATACAATCATAACATGGCATTCAAATCCCCATCACCAACACATGATGCCAAAATTATTAAGGTTATGACGACACAAGTGGGATCTCCTTTAATTAGTGAGCTTCCTAAGTCACCTTCCATTAGTGAAAAACACAAAATTTAGAGATGTGTTGAAATCCATGATGCAATCTACTCATAACAATGTTTTGTAGCCTCTAAGTTGTAACTTAATGATTCAAACATCTAGGGGACCAGACAACACTCCTACACCATTACCTTTTCCTCAAAAAGTGCCTAGTGTTGAAGATCTTAAAAAGACTCCTGCTAATATATCTTTATGGGAACTCATGCATCTCTCACTGACAATCAAACTTTTTTTTTATGAAATGTTGCAAATACAAAAGGAAGAGATCCAATCTTACATAAAATTGAATCATGTAATATCCTCCCCAGGTCCAATGCAAGCCACCTAGTCAGAAATCACACTTCCTAAACATGAATTACCCCCACTTGAAATTCAAAAGACAAATGATCCCTTGATGATAAAGGTGATCATTAATGAAACATTAATTAGGCACACTCTTATCGACAATGGAGAAAAAATTAATGTTTGTAGAATGGACCTCCTACACAAGCTTGGCATGATCAAAAATCACATTCAACTTAATGATTTTCATATTTGTGGCTTTGAAAAAGTTAATAGGAAACCACTTGGGATGATCACATTACCTATTGAGGTTAGACCTCTAGTGTTTCCTACCTCTATTCATATCATGCAAAGACCCCTTCCATACAATTCATGCTATGAAAGGAGTCCCATCTATCCTTCACCGTGTAATGAAATTTGAATACAACAACAAGATATACACGATTAATGCAAATGAGTGAAGCTATGCGTCAACTGATCACAACACTTCCAACCCCCCTAATCCTTTCATTCCTAGGCCAAAAATTGAACCTATACAAGTTGGTCCTAACTATTCCCCTACAACAAAACTATTTTGTGATAATTGGGAGTCATTAGATACTACACCTCCTTCCCATAACATTTCCAAAATCTAACCCTCATGGTCCAAAGAGTCATATACAAACAATTCATTTTCAAACACAAGTTCTAGTAGTGATTGGAGTTTCACACCTACCTTCACGGGAGGGTGTGCAATATCCCAATCTCAACCCAAACAACCTTGTGTTCCATTCACTCAACTTAGTTCTACCAAATCACCCCATGGTGGTGATAGGGGAAATATAACTCTCATCCCTCATGAAGCAATGACACATAACATTAAAAAGGATTTGTGTTCTTGTAAAGCAACCAATCCTCTCACAAACACACACCCTCTTCATCTAACTTGGAATATTGTTATGGTATTGGTTGCAATATTCCCCCTACACATAGAACCAATGAAAAAATGAGAAAAAATGACATATCATACTCTTTCAAGAAAGATCTAGGGGTATCCCCCTTATCTCCACTTTCATCAAAGACTTTTCACAACAATAACATTCAAACTCTCAAGGTTTTTGGTGCTCTTCATTGTGTGGAAGCACCTAATTCTTCTACTTGATACTTCCTTTCATCCATTCCAAGCTCACCTTTGTCCTACACTAAGTGGGGGGAAAGGGGTTTGATAGCCTTTTACTCGTATGCCACTTTTTATTGTCTCTTTTGACTCATCACTAACCTTTCATGAATACATAAGAGCAAGCTTGGGATGTGGATGACATGTCTTAAGATTGACTCACATGTGACATACTACCATTTTCATGGCGTAGCTTATTGGAAAAATATGAGTTGGAATAGGGCTTTCTAAGCAAGCTCTCATGTCCTCTTCTTCTACTTTAAAGAAATTTCTCATAGTACTGGTGTTCACAACCACTTTAAAGTGAGGGGCATACATCACCACTCACATTTCATTGTGTGATTTATTTCTTCTTGCAATGTGTATCCTTTTCTTGGTGGAGTCATTGGGCTTGATTCCCTCCAAGAGCGTGATACTTCTTTTGACTTATCCTCTCTTGGAGACATTGAGCATGATGTTCCCTAAGATGAGACCTTGCACAAATTAAGAAAAATCCCTTTGAATAGTCCTTGCACTATTTTGCATTAACAATGTCTATGGGTGTCGAGCATATGAATTTTTTCTTACCTCATAGAGCTCAAAAATCATGTTCCTTTGTGGTGCCTTATTAAATTTATCAGGAGGTATAACTTTGGTATGGTTGAGTGGGAAGCCCATTCTACAGCACGACTTTCCCCCTAGCCACCTATGTATTTGTGAGTGCATACCAACTAGTGTATGTTTCTCACCTTTTTGGATTTCTCACCTGACAAACAGTCAAGAGTTTCATCACCCCAAAGTGAGTATACTTTGGCCTTCTCACCTAGCATACAACCAAGAAGTTTCATCGGCCTAGAGTGAGTATACATTTCTTTTTCCAAACAAACAGGCCTAGATATAATCTACAACTAGTTGGACAAACAATCAAAGCTTGATCCACCTTATTTTCATCTTTCTCTTCTTCTTAGTTCTTGCCATTGCGTGATTTTGAATCTTCATGGTTTAACTTAGGATATTGGATCCTGGGGACTTGTGCAACCTCCTTTGATCTTTGTTATTCTTTTTCATCTGCATTTGTCCATTTGGATCTCTCTTGAATGTCTACTTTAGTGTGATTTTGAAGCAAGATCATCCTCTCACTAAAGTGGGGGATAAATGTACCATAGAAAAAAGGGAACATTGCTTTACATGAGAATAATTCATGATAAATTGGACTTAATTAAGCCTTGATTCAAGTGTTGTGAGGCATCTTATGCATCCACACTAAGTCTTGGACCTTTGCAAACTAAATAAAATGCATTTAATGATGTGTTGTGAAGTGTTGTTACACATTTCTACACATTTCTAGACTCTTCTCATTATAATTCACCTAAAATTCACCTTTTCATCACTTATCAAGTCTTATTTTGAAGTGTTGTAAAGTCTTGTAACAATATTTCATGGTTTTCTAGCTTACTTTCACTATTTACACCTTTCTTATGATTTATTTGACCCCTTTTTTCCCTTATAAGGCTTAATTAAGTGTATTTTTGAATGTAAACCTGACAAATAACATTAAATGCAACTTAATTCCCGACACCCACTTACAAGTTCAAGGTGGGACCCATTTTCCATGGGTGGTGAATGAGTCCCTCTTGGATCCAAATTCAAAATATTTCAAATTTTCTTTCAGGTTTTTATTCAAAATTACCTTATGTCAGCCTGTGATGATGCATTAATGGGTTACTAAGGCACAAGTGTGTATAAATAAGTGTTTTTCTCCTCATTTTACATCTCTCACAATCTCCTAAACCATTCTTCATTATTCATCAATCATTCTTCCATCTCAAGTCAAGCAACGTAGGGTTTCATCATTGCAAATCACCAGGATAGAAATTTTAAGACATTCAAGGGAAAACTCTTCATGTTTTGTTGTAGAAATTCAAGATCAATCATCATGGAAAGGTGATCAACTCCATTATTTCATGTTTCATTACATTTTTTCTCTATTTTGATTTAATTACCTAAAAGGGGTTTGACCAAGTCAAACCCCCATGCCCTAACATTCAAAATTTCTCTCTTGTCTTGTGTGTTTATAGATTTAAGCATCTTGGAAGCTTGTAAATCATTTAATATTGCATTGAAAAGTTTTTTAGGTCTTCTCTTCATTGATCAAGCCAAAATGTGAACAAAAACTCACTTTCAGGTTCAGAAATCAGAGTTTTGGAAGCGGACACCTATAGGAAGCCAAAGTACAGACTGATAGCTCATGTTTCCACTTTTGAATATTCAAAAATTAAAAATTGGACTCATTCACCATCAGTGGCAAATGAGTCCCATTTCCAAGTCTAAACAGGGTTTTCTGCATTTCTGGATACCATTTTGTCATAAATGGGTTTCGGCTCAGTTTCACAAAACTAGGACTAATTTTCCTAGAATGGTGAATGCATCCTAGTAGGCAAAAATTTCTAGCATCAGCAGCATTTCAAGTGTCATTTCTAGCCTCCTTCCAGATCCCAAGTGCACACTTTCAGTTTGGTTCATTTCTATTCAATTTTGCATTCATTTCTAGGTGTTTTCTACATATCACAATGTGTTTTCAAACAACATGCATTCTTATGGTTTCCTCTTAATAATCAATAAATTTCATTAGTTTCTACATTTAAATCAGTTCATTTATACATATTGCATCCATATCACATTAATCTTTGAATGTGAGCATTGCATTTTGGCCCATCTTTTTCCTTTTAGGTGAAAAACCCTAGAAGTGCTAGAAAGACCTTGGGATGCCAAAAATCTTTGTCTACACCAAGAAAAGATGATATTTGAGATTATCATCGCTATGAGGGGTGGTGTGTGATGTCATTTTTCTCTTATGAATTGTAAATTGTGCATTCAAAGATGCCTACCACTCTCTCACGTATCCTTGGTCTTCTCACAACTTGTTCAAAGCAGCCCTCTTCTCCACATGACCCTTTCACTCCTTCATTTTGGCTTGAAACCACTCTCCTCTACATGTGACATCTACACTCCATCAACTTCACTTGGCAAGTCAACCTGGTCAATAGGCCTCAAACACTCCAAGCTTTGAGTGGTGAAGTAGGTGTGGTAGACTCTAAGTGCTCACAAATTGTGTGGCTGAGTCTTGAAAATTTTTCCCTAGTTGGTGAATAATTCTCCTTCATTTTGCAAATTTTGTTACACTAAAGTTTTTAACATTACACATTTAATTTTTTTTGTTATTAACAAGTGTAATTATTAGATGTGCATAGAATTTCCACATTAAAAATATGGTTTTAATCAACCACACGTGTTTGCAAAGGAGGATTTTTTTTCACTTTTTTATCATAGTTAAAAATTTACAAATGAGGATTTCTTTTATAATGAATCTTGCAAAGGGACATTGTTTAAAGGGGGGTGAATTCAATTTTTGCTTGATTAAAAAATTATAAAAGAGGAGTCATTTTTCTCTTTCGCAATGAATTTGGAAAAAGGAGGGGTCATCATAATGGGGTTTTTTTTTTTTTTTGGTCTTTTTATTGAGTTTTGCAAGAAATCACTTAATCTTGTCTTCTTAATCAACCTCTTGACAATAAATGTGTAGAACTCAAATATCAATAAGCTTGTAAATTCACTCATATAAAGTGCCATAAATACTAAACATGTGAAGGTAATTTGGGAAATTATTATACTTACACTAAATTATAAAGTGTAATGAGGGTTGTACAATCACAACAATGGATCCTCGAGATTCTCACCTCATGTGAGTGTGCCTTGGAGCACACACTTTCTCAGTTCTTGTACATCTCTACATTTTTTACACACTCTCGATCTCAGTTTGTCTTCTTATTTCTCTTAGAATTAAGGGGGACTATGATGTGTTATGCTAATGCTTCTTTCAATGAAGCGGAGTATTATTTTTGGGAGGCATTATGAACCTTTTATCTTGATCTCTCATATGGGGGATTAATTTAGTGGATCATAGTTTGAGATTCTAGTACTCCTTATCATAGTACTATTTGTATTATCGACTTCATAGAGTTTGATAAACTTTGTGTACATTGGTTGAGTAGTGTTCACCAGTTCACTCATGTAGCATTTTGTATCTCACATCTTGATCCGCATTTTGGAGATTCAATGATTCCAACAGACACTAGTTCATCATTGGTAGAGTTTATAGCTTCTACATGCTTCAAGAGTTCATCATCATGTTCTTATCATCAACAAACATATTTTCATCAGATCTTAAATCCTTCTAATTCTCTTTTTAGAGAGGATTTTTGTTCCCACTGGGTTTTCTCCTTTTCTCCACTTTATGAGAGAATGCATTGTACATGGGTACCTAACATGGCCTCTAGTAGGGACCCATTTCTATCTAATTGCACTTTTGTGATCTCCCGAAGTATCACTTAAGGGGGGAGTTAGTGTCAATAATTAATCTATTCACTATATTTAAGTGTACTTAGGTTTATGAGGTTAGACAACATCTTGTCTAACCAAATGTACAAACTTTAAGCCTCTAGAGGTTACCAAGTTATTTGGTTAACCTCATGCACATGTCTTTTTTAGGTTGTTCCAAAGTTCTCCATTCCTATATTCTACTTGCCACATCTTGGACCAAATAAAAAAATGTAAGACAAGGTGACCTCTCCATACACTTGTATATTTTTTGAATATAAGTAATGGATAATATCTCATTAACATCTTGTTTAACTACTACCAAAAGTGTGTTTATGAATGACCACAAAAAAATGTATGGAATGGGTGCTTGAGCTGAAATCCAACTTCCACTCTAGCTCTACACTATGGACTCTGAATCTCGTGAAAACTGACAGAGACGTGTATTTCAACATCCCAAATACTTTCACCAAGTTTTTTGGCATAAAACCTCATATAAATTAAAATTTTAATGTCTTTCCAAATCATCAAGAAAAGTCGTAAAAAAATTATATCTCCAAAACCAAGAATAATTTGAGCATGAAAATTTTAGCAACAATTTTTTAATTGAGTCAACAATTTTACCATAAGAAGGTTTACCACTTGAAAGCTTACATATTTCTTGTAACGTTTTTTTGTGTGTGATGTTGATTACACATATACCTAGATGCTTTTGCATCATACACACCAGGTAGAAATATTATGAGAATAGGCTCAAATGGAGTAAAGAAGTCAAACTACTCTTCTAGGTTGCAACCAACCTGCACCAAACTCCATCATTGAAGAGTGCACCAAAAGTATTTATTCCTCTTCTTCTAGCACCTCTCTAGAACACATGCTATCTTCCTCCAAAAACACTACATTATCTTCCTTTTCCCCTTCCTTGTGGACTCATGTCCACCATAGATCATCCTCATCAATAAAATTAATTCTCTTATTCTCTCCTTCTTCATGGGATCCAACCCACCACCAACTGACCACCTCCACCAAACATCATCTACAGTTTCTACCTCATGATTATTTGCTATCCCAACATTGTTTGCTTCCTCTTTTTCTGCAACAATGAGCTTTGACATCCACTCTTTTTCAATCTCCAACATTTGTGCCAACAAATCATCTTCACCATGCTCTATTCCAGCAACCTCTTCAATGCTCACTTCATTATTTTCCTCCTTTTTCTCCATGCCTTCCTCACAACATTTATTCATTACAACTTCTTTGATAGGGGTTGTTCTCACATCTTTCTCCATCCATCTCAAGCTAATTTTCTCACTCTTCTTCTTGCTCTTCTTTACCATTTTCCTCACTTTTCCCAACATTCTTTTCTAATTTCTTGATTCTCACCTTGATCTATCCCACTTCCTCATGGACCATCTATCCCATCTTCTCAAACTTCTCATTTTCTACTTTCTCCCAATATTGGTCCCAAAAAAAATTTGCACAAGTCTACTCATGACCCATCCCATCTTGTCTGCTACAATCTTCCATAACTCATCACTTTGCAACTTCTAGCTCTTGATTGCTCAAGGCTTCTCTACTTGCAACAATCCTCTTGAGCTCTCCACAACCACTTCACACTTGTGCAAACTACCTCATAGTTTGCAATCAATTCACACAACTCCACCCACCAATCTTGGTGCAAACAACCTCACATTCAACAGTTTGTCCACATGCAAAGGGTACTCCCCTTTTCCAAAACACCATTTATAAACAAAAAATCACACTCACAGGAAATTCTCTATCTCAATTAAACATTCAATAAAATAAGGATTGCTAGCAAACTCTGATTTTATTAATGCATTTACAAATTACATTCAATTGGCCTTTCCTAGCGTCATCCTTCTTAGAAATACAACCGTTTCCTTACTCTTCCATAACTTCTTTATAATTCTTGTTTTTTCTCTATATGGTTCTGTAGAGGTATTGGCATCTTCCTATACTAATACTCCACTCCCATCAACCCCCTCTACTTAGCATTCATTTCTCTTCCCTTCTCAACTAGTGTGACCCTTTCACCTAAATTATATGCATTTAAATATGCATTCCTTAGTAAAATTGACTACCACATTCCATAGCACAAAATCTTTTGAGGTCATTCCCCACACACACTTTATTTACCCTAAGTTTCTCTTGCTATTTCATGCACCAAATCTAACGTTAGCTCTATATCAGCACCCTTTTCTTGTCTTCCTCATGTACCTTTCCCTCTATGCAACATCATTTTAATTTTTGGATTTTCAAATGTATCCTATTGAATTTTATCTGAGCATTTTTTTACTTTTATCATTCCCTTGTGGCTGAGGCATGGTCTATCAAATTACTCTTGTTCCCTATCACTCCCCCAAAAACCCTTTTGTCTCTTCACCTTCTACAACATGAATTTTGGGATAGGAAATGCCTATTGAGTGTGAAACATAGAAAAAGAGGTTCACCCAAAAGGGGATTCACCAAATGGATGAACCTAATTTTTCTTTGATGTTTCATTCAATTATGAAGGGAAAAATGCATAAATAACAATTAGAAATCAATCCTAACTATTATAATAAAAATAAGGAAGGTTTTAAGAGACTGACACAATGTGTACCTTGTTAAAAAAGTGTTTTTTTGGGGTCACTGAGGACTCAGACACCCAAAGTGATGAATGGGTTCCTGTTAGGGTTTTTGAAAACTGAATTCTAGGTTATGTTCTTCACTTTCTACACTCACAAACTCTAGGTGTTTAGCTCCTAAAATTCATAAATTAATTGTGTAGCTTCATTTTCATGACCTTGCAATGTAGATGATAACTTTGCAACTTTACAACTTTGAAAACTTTGCTTCAATCTTGATCTTCAGCCCAAAAACATGCAATCACACATCAAAGAGGAGAAAGACTTGTTGATTATTAGGGAATAGGGATTTGCCTTGGTCAAACCCTGTTTTGGTAATTAAACCTTATAATGAAACAATCAAACATGAAACATGAAACAATGGTACCTTGGATGAAGTCTTGGAATGTAAATCAACAATCTAACATGAAGTGGCCATGAATATTGTATATCTTGATCTCGAATTGGATATGGAACAATGCTTAACTTGGATCTTGAATGCTACATCAACACACTAGCTCAACAACATGCTTGATGCACTATGCCTTTGACATGATGATATGACCTTTGAATGCTGTAATAAAACTTTGATAATCTTCCCTTGAATTCCTTTTTTAATTCTCTTGAATGCTCTAAAATTCTCTTGTGAATATACTCTTAAGGTAACTTAAATTGCTTAGGTGAAACAAGGTCAAATAAGCTTATATTTATACTTATCTTAATATTTAATCTTGAAATTCAAATAACACAAGTTGACATCAGATATAGGATTCAAAATTATTAAAATCCTACCACAAATAAGCCCAAAAATGTGTGTCCTTAGTAAGGAGGACCCATTCGCCACCTTGGATGAATGGGTCCTAGCACAGTTTTCTAGGACCAAGTTTTGAGGAGATAAATTAATATGTAAAAGGGGGTCCTAGGACATAGTGGGGACCCATTCACCCAAGGTGGCGAATGGGTCCTAGCACAGTTTTCTAGGACCAAGTTTTGAGGAGATAAATTAATATGTAAAAGGGGGTCCTAGGACATAGTGGGGACCCATTCACCCAAGGTGGCGAATGGGTCCTAGGTCACTATCCTAGGACTCAAACCTTGCCAAATTTAATTTTATGCAATATTATTAATGATTTTCAGGATTTATCCCTCAAAAAATGCAATAAATAAGGCTTGGGTTTTAATTTAAGGGGCCAATTAATCTCAATTAATTAGTAAATCCCTATATTAGTGTGAAAGTGTAAGAAAACACTTTACAACACCCTAAATAAGGCACAATTAAGTCCATTTTATCATTAGTTATTCATTCCTAAACTAAGTGTGAAAAGGGTTACTTTTTTCAACACTACAGAGTGAAATGTGCCTAGAATGTGAGACATCACAAGTTATCAAAATTTGAATGTTGCTTGAAAAAACATTAGGCCCAGCTAAGTTGAATATTTTATATATAGAATATGAAGTCTTTGATCATTATGATGGCACCCTATTATTACACTCATGACCCTTAATTGAAGGTGGTATCTTGGATCCAATGGGTTAAAACTTAATGCTCTACATAACACAAAGGATACACCTTCTTAATACATAACAAATTTAACTAAATCTACCTACCCATGTATGGGTGTAGACATGTAAAATTGACCTAAAATCTATCACACATCTAAAATGACATTTTCACATCATTAGTATCAATATCATCGAACATCACTCCATTTCACATCAATTACATTTCAAACCCTAAATTTCCCCTATTCATTGGATAATACAACATTATTTAGTTAATTCACATTTTCATCAAATTTTGACTAATTAAATAAATTCCATTTATTTAATGAAGTCCTAAAACCCTATTTTTGTTATTAATTGAATAAAATGACATTTAATTAATTCATGTTTCTATCATTTCAACCAATTAAATAAATTACATTTATTTAATAAATTCCTAATCTAACTTTATTCATCTTGATTAGTTTAATAACACCAATTATGTAATTACGTCACTAAATCACTTTATTCCCCTAAGTTAATTGAATTATTAAATCATAATAATTTAATTATGACACTTTCCTTCAAATTTGAATAATTTGAAGAAACTTTTCAAATTATCATCAAAAATCAAATCAAACTAATGCAATTGTGTTTGCAAAAGTCAAACTTGATTTGCACGTTCAACTCCAAAATGAATTAATTAAATCAATTAATTAATCATTTCTCAACCACTTTCCTGGTTGAGTAAATTACGATCTCCTGATTTTTCAATCTAATCTGGATAGATCAATCTATTCCTCAATCCCACTGATCATTCAATCTATTTCTTCAATCACACAAATTGTGCAATCTATTTTGCACAGATTATTCATGTCTAAATCCTCTCAACATCTCTCAACCATCGATCTTGATTCAACATTATTTAATCCTAATCGTCCATTTCAAATCACATTTTCTATATAACAAACCTCTTTCCTCACAAAAAAGGATCAGGGAATCAACCTATTCAGACAATGAAGTAATGCAAAAACACCATTGATAGAGCTTCAAAATTTCCTCGATCAACCAACCATACACACATCGTTCTTTGATCTTTCACACACGAACTATGGAGGATTTGTAGTGATACGAGCAACCACATCCTCAAAAATATACTCCAATATGAGATGGGTAACAATTTTATTATTGAATTCAATTGTTTATATATTTTATTTTCATGTTCTTGAATTCAATAATCTAAATTGTGCATTTCGTAAGTGTAGGAATAGATCTTAGATTAGTGTTCTTGATCATAGATTAGATCCCAATTTCAAGTACATTTTTTCTTATTTATGTTTATGGTTTTCCCCCTCACACATTCCGGCACACCCAATGGGACCACGGTCCTAAATACTAATGTTTCTATGAGTTTAAATTGAAGTTGCAAGTTTTCGAAGTGCTTTTGAAAAACTTTCACGCACTGTTCTAAAAATTTTCACACTTGCCTATCAAGAAATTTTGAACTTTACTCTAAAAACCATGCTATTGACATTGACACCTACGCATCTACAATTTTCTAGTGCATCTTATTGATGAAAGAGGGTGCACTTTCTTGTTTTTATCACTTTTTCTCTCTAACAGGGGTGCACTTGCTGATTTTCTTGTGCTTTTTCTTTGTTAAACCTGTCTGAGATATGCAAATTGAAAATTGATTTTTTCACTAATGAATGCCTGATTTTGAATGTGTGATAGGTATTAACTTTTTTGCATGCAGGATCGAGAAAAAACTAACACATTTTATGTAGGGAAGATGAACTGTCAAAGAACTCTAGATTTACAACATTTTTTAAAGTTAGGAATATTTTATTTTAATGCATAAAAATAACAACACACTTGTTTGTTAGTGCTCCTAAAATTGAACCATTTCAATGTTTTTTAAGTTAGGAATCTTTTGTTTTGGTGTTTAAAATGAACCCTACAACAACACATTTTGTTTTGGTGCTCTAAAAAGAATCATTTCCAAAGCTTTCTTAAGTTATGACTACTTCAATTTCAGTGCTTAAAATGAACCCTACAACAACACATTTTGTTTTAGTGCTCTAAAAAGAATCATTTCTAAAGCTTTCTTAAGTTATGAACACTTCAATTTCAGTGCTTAAAATAAACCCTACAACAACACATTTTGTTTTAGTGCTCTAGAAAGAATCATTTCCAAAGCTTTCTTAAGTTAGGAAACCTTCAATTTCAATGCTTAAAATGAACTCTACAAACAAAACATTTTGTTTAAGTGCTCTAAAATGAACTCTTTCCAAGTTTTCATAGTAAGAGAATTTTTCACAGTAAGAGAATTTTTCACTTGGTGCATAAAAAGAACAACAAACATTTAATTTGGTGCTCTAAAAAGTTTTTAACTTTTAAAGTAACACTTGAATGCTTAATTTATTTTTTGTTGACCACAATGATTAATTTTTGTTGACACATGCTCAAATTAACTTTGCTGACTAATTAAGATCATGACCAATTTAGAAAAACTCAAATTTGGGCTTAAAAAGTGGGAAAATATTTCTTTTTGTCTTGCACCTTTGTTATGATATTCACTGATATCTAGAACACTTTCATTCGATGCAATTAAAAAGAATCACTGATATCTTATTCACATATTTTTGGGGATAACACCACTCAAGGTGCTTAAAAAGAATCAAATTGCTATGAATTGTATGTCATGCATTCAGTGTTTGGCAAGCTACATGGTTGTCTTCTCCCCTCACAGCTTTTGGTGATCTTGGGTGAGCAAAAACATCTTTAGCTTCACACATTTATTTTCAAATAATACCTTTAGAGGGCCTAACTATTGAGACACATCCTACATCAGAGAACTCATAGGCAACCCAAGCGGTACTCTCATTCTAGACCACTCTATAAATAAATTGTGGGTGTGAGGAAATTTCATCACCCTCTGGGTGCTACTGGATTATACTGATGTCAGTCTCCCCCAGTATTCGTGTGATATGTAAGAACCTACAAGGGCTGTGAGGCATCTTAATTAAGAAAAATGTCACATGTATAGGGATCCAAAAATAATAATCCCAGAACATTACTAAGAGCCAATTTTTTTTAGAAGCTACCCCTTTATCCAAAAACATTCTTTGAAAGTGGTGTATCAAAATTTACTTGCGAGAAGTTACTTGACAAGTATGACTATAGGCCCACACCATAAGTTGCATGTAAAATCATCCCTTTAGGGCATGAGGCAAGCCTACCTAAAAGAATGGTTTCTATCTCTATAGTTGTAAATGTTTGTTTATGTTAAACTTTCCAAATACATTCAAAACAAACTTGACATCAAAATTTGTGCTTGATCTAAAAAGAATACATCCAAGAAAAACACTAAACATGATGATTGAATAACAAACCCTTTGACTTAGTGTATGCTTTTAAAAGAAGCCCTATATTTGCACTCCTTGAAAGGATTTCCTTAAAGGTTTCTCAACATTTAGGCTTTGATTTTAGGTTACATTGGATCAAAGTAAACATTTGGAAACTATGGCTTGTGTGACATGATCTCACATCTTAAAGCCATAGACATGAAGGCCACACAAAGTCTATGCTTTTTGAGTTAGTCAAGTATTGTTGTATCACTTGCCATACTCCAAACACGGAGAAATTGAGGAAAACCAACTTAAACTTGCAAAAATCTAGAGAAATATTATTCAAACTGGAAACTAAACACACACAGATTTCCTTTACACAAAATTCTAACGCAGTTTCCGCATTTTCTGTCGTAGTTGCTTAAAAATCATTACCTTTTCTCTCTATCCCAAAAACTTCACTGATGAAGATCAGTTTCATTTGACAAAAACTATGCACTTGATGTGGAACCCACACACTTACTCTTGTTTGCTCACACTTACTTTTCAAGAACTAGCGCACTTGCCACTAAACTGCTCACACTTGTCAAAACAACTCACTTTTTTCCTAAGTAATCATTGCATCTGATAGAAACACATAGAAGTTGCAATTATCTTTCCAACTCACACTTGCTTCTCAAAAACCTATGCACTTGACACATTTATGACCGCACTTGATAGATCTATCCACTCTTGCTAATATTTTTACACCTTTGCTCAGAAACCAACATTATTGTTGTATCCTATTGACAATTGGGAAAAACAAACCGAAGCTACTTACAGGATCCTTGTTAGAGTGAAACAATTGGAAAAATAGATAAGTCATATAGTCCCTCATCTATTATTTCCATCTTACTTGTTAGAAATAAAAATCAAAACAAACCACTGGGATCATTCCTTCACTCAGACATCTAAGATATTAACAGTTACTTGAACCAAACGGATAGTTCAAGTAAGATTTTCTGCAACATATCCTCTAGACAAGGAAGTAAAATATCGACCCTAGTCCTTCAGCATTTTGATTTCTGAAAAGTAGCACCATTCCACAACAACACTCAAAAATTAGGGTCTTGAGCTTCATAGCAACCATCTCAATACACCATTACACTTTATGACCATCTGGTGACCAACTGCTCTAGTTCAACAACTGAACCTTGTAGCACCAATCCTCTAACCTATTCTCACACACATTTAAGGTAAACAAATTGATATCATTAGAAATTTAAGAACCTTCATATTTGAGAAGAATGAAACACCCAACCAGTGGAGAAACACAACAAACATCTTAGATGAAGAGGAAGAGAAAGTAGACCTAATATCCAGAAGACTTGTGTTACCATCTCCTATGTGGCAATAGATATACACCCCTCATGAGCTCTGGAAAGAGAAGAATCCTTAGATTCAACAAGAGAAAAATCCTTAAGCGGTAATCTATATTATGACTTTCAAAGAACTACCCTACCCTAGAGTTTTCCAAAGGGTAAATCTTGAGAAGATACCGCACCTATCAAATACACTAGAATTTTTTCTATTTGTGCTTTTCAATGGGCCAACCACCCTTAGATCTAATGCACTAAAAATTAAAAAAAAAAAAAACTTTCATTTCTTTTAAAACAAAAAATCAAAAAAATAAAAGCTTTTTTTTCCATAGATAGGAGTCACAAAAATAGTCACAAGAGCTTGCAATTGTTTATGAAAACTACAAGATCACAACACAGGAAGAACATGGAAGCAAGCAAGAACAATGCTAGCATCCCACCAGCAAACACTACAAATGACAAAGGTATCCCATGGGGCTATAGGCCAAGCAACCTAGAAACACCCCAAAAGATACCTCTATACAGAGACACCTTTAGTGAGGAAGAGCTAAACCGCAAATGACACGAAGTGAGAACAAAACAACCAAGACCCAAAAAGAGTAATCATAGAGGAGGTAGATACTGAAGAGAAGATAAATGATGAGGAACTATTTGAACACTCCAACAACCAAAAAGTACTCAAACTAATGGAAAAATTATTGAGAAAGGACCCAAACTCGTATTTCTTTAAGTTAGCACAAAGTGGTACTAAATTGCTAGTGGACTTCAGTATGGAGGTTCTCAAAGATCCCAATCTTATTCCCTTAGGGGATAACTCGGTTGTAAGATAGATATCTAAACCCACAGAGATTCCAAACATTCCACCCATATTCTCACAAAATATTGGTCAACCCAAGGAAAACCCCTTGTGCAAAAAACCAACTCAAGCCAACCAAGTAGCAATGGCACAACAGTATCAAGGAGGGCCATCCTAGTATGTACCGCAAAACAACAATCCACCTCCCAGACAATATGTATCTCAAAACACTTTGAATGTTGACCCTTCCAAAAATAATAAGTACCACTAACAAGGTGGACCACAGGGTCCCCTTCCAAATCATTACCATCAACAAGGTGGACCACAGGGTTCCCTTATGAACCAATAGTACCACCAACAAGGTGGACCACATGGCCCCCTTCCAAATTAGTAGTACCACCAACAAGGTGGACCATAGGGTCCCCTTCCATATTCATCCCATCAACAAGTTAACCTGCCAATGCATCATCTAGGAAACCTTTAGTATAGTTTATCCCAGCAACAAGGTGTACCACATGGTCCCCTTCCATATTTGTCCCATAAACAAGGTAACCTGCCAATGCACCATCAAGGAAACCTTTAGTATAGTTTATCCTAGCAGCAAGGTGTGCCACAGGGCACCCTTCTTTAGTTGTCCCATCAACAAGGTAGCCCACTAATGCATCATCAGGGAAACCTTCAGTATAGTCCATCCCAAAAACAAGGTGTGCCATAGGGCACCCTTCTTCAGTCATCCCATCAACAAGGTAACCCACCAACACATCATTAGGGAAACCTTTAGTATAGTTTGTCCTAGCAACAAGGTGTGCCAGAAGGCACCCTTCTTCAGTCATCCCATCAACAAGGTAACCCGTCAATGCACCATCAGGGGAACCTTCAACATAGTTCATATCAACAACCAAGTGTGCCATAGGGAACTCCTCTTAATTTTTCCTACCAACAAGGTAACCCGCTAACACATCAACAGGGTAACCTTCAGTATACTTCATCCCAACAACAAGGAGCTAACCCTCCTTACACATAGCAAGTACCCAACCCACCCTATGTTCAAAATAGTTACCACGGTTCAATACCCCCATTCTATCCAACTTATGGCCAAACAAATTTTGTGGGGCAACAAGTATATTACACACAAAACTCGCAAACCAAAGAACGAAAAAAAAAGATGGAATTGAAACTAGAGTTCATCACCCAATAGATAGTAGATATGCAGGTAGGGAAAACAAAGAAGACCTGCACCCTTTAGGAAATATTCCCATTCCCATTCGATCACTCCATCACTACACTACCTTTTCCAAAATTGTTTGAGATACCCAAGTTTGACAAGTACAAAGGAAGAGGAGCTCTAGTAGAGCATGTACAAGACTTCTCAGTTTCATGTATGGAGGTACAAAACAACGATGCTTATCTCATGATGCTCTTTCCACCCAGCTGTTAGGACTAAAAATCCTATTCATTATTTGTTACATTTTACTTCATAAAGTGAAAAAATTCATGTGACTTGATCCATTTTGTAACCCATGATCCTAGGAATATAGCCTCTGGCATATAAGCATCTCCCCTATCATAGTTGAGCAAAAATTATAAGAGCAATTGATCCTTATCAGGAAGATCAAGTGCATGTCTTTCAAGTCAATGAGTCATAACCCTTTACTGAATATTTTTTGCATATCAGGAAGACATGAATAAAGTTACAACAATCAAAGATCCCAAAGATAACAAGTGTGCATAATCAAGAAGATAGTGCATAACATTTCACCAATAAAAAAAAATTTCAGCAAAAGCAAGCAAGTCAGAGGGAAAGTTTCAAATCACACCGAGCTCATGCGTTAGGCCAATGGAAGCATTATCGAGGAGAAAAATACATGCTTTCACCGATGAAGCAAGAGAGCAATTGTATCGGAGAGACATGCATGATCGGGGTAGGTTCCCCAGATCTCTCTAACCATGTGGGTTACTCCGATGAGGGAAACTAGAGAAGTTTTCAGGGAGATTCTTACCAACTTATCCCAACGAACAAAGCGGTAGAGGAAACATATTAGGGATACCAAGTATATCAGAAAGGAATTTTATTCTCTCAACGATGGTACATGTTAGCCTAATGATAATATGGAATGACCACTATTTTTTGAAAAGACACCGAGCAATGCTTAAAAGGGTTTCTAATGGTCCAGACCACTCTGATATTGGATAAAATTCATAATGTTCTACCCAAAACATAAGGGATTGAAAAGAAAGAGAAAAGGAAATTGTACAATATCAGTGAGAGTATTAGGTTGTCTTCCTAATTGAATAAGACAACCAAAGGGACACTTCATATCGAAAGGACATTCAGTTAGTCTTGGAAATTAGTTATGAATGTATAAACAAAGGTGGCACCAAATAAAGTGCACAGATTGGCCTGGGACTAGAGGGGTTCCACTGATGCAACATTGTTGTATCACTCTGACATTTCAAAATTCAAAAAACATGTTGCATTCATTTCTAGTGGTGGACATTAATGGTCGCACGAATGAACCTCATATGAATATTTTTGATTGAAAGAGATTGAACCAAAACAATTTTCAGAAGTTGCAGTCAAGAAGGATGGGAAACTGAGCATAAGTCAAGGAATTTAGTGTGACCAAAAACATATAAGCATACAAACCCTGTAATTGATAGATTGTAATTCAATTTTTCCATCTTATAGAGAAATAAGATGAAGAGCTCTACAAAAACAAAAAACAAGAAGCAATAAGGTGAAAGTAGCCAGTCTAAAAGTAAGAAGCAGAAAACTGAAACGAGGTTGGAATTGAAAACAAAAGAACGGAAACTAAACCAAGACCTTATTGATCAATTGTCTAGTTCATGGCCAAAAGCTAGAATGTCTACACAATTAAGGGCTGATGTAGCAATATTGGAGGATAAATACAAACATGTAGGAGATGTGTGAACCCCCATTATAGGATATGAATTGTTCATGTTTCATTATTGTTGGAGAAGTATATTTAAACCAGTTTGTAACCCTCAGAATTTCAATTTGGAAAATTCGGTTGTTCCCAACGTCTTTGTGAATGTAGAGCTCATAAAAAAAATTTCCAATAATTATAACCCAGACCTTAAAATCATATGCAACCCTCAAGGAGAACCTTTCATACATGTATCCAAAATTGCACTTTGTGAAGTTTTCAGCCTAGATGACACATGTGATCAGCCTATAGTACATGAGGATTTAGAAAAGGAATATTGGAAGATGGATACTACCTACAAAGGATGGAGGTTGTCATTACACAAGCCTAGAAAAGATGGAGACCTAGTACCACTTGAGGATGGTGATAGACCTCACTTTCATGTTGATTTTTTCAAGCCCTATTTGAAACATACTTACTTCTCAGTGGGTCAAATAATGGGAACAAAGGTCTCTGAATTTATGTCTATACAGCCAATGGTGATCACTGCAAACATAGAATGTCACAATGCAAGGCCCTTTTATTATGCTTCACACATTTCTACAGAGATTGACTTAGGGCTAATGGCCATCAAGAATGAATCTCCTACAATGCACTTTAAACATTATTCCCTTCTCATGCACATGATATTGTACTATGGACAAGAGTTAGGAATATGGCTAGAGGAATTAAGAATCACACAGTTGGATAAAGAGGGTCAGGCATTACCAATACAATTATGGACTTCCATTTGGGACAGTAGATTTATCAATTCCAATTATGTTTATTTTCAAGAGCACTTTGTCAAGACATTGTATAGGTTTTATGATCACCCTTGTGATTATTCATTGTCTAATGAGATCAAAAGATTCTTAAGGCCTAAGGATTTCAATGGACAACTGACTGTAAGTCATAATTGGGGTGACTAGTATTGCTATGTTGATTCCACTATGATCAGGGTTTATGGTTTTGAAGACACACCTTTCCTATTACCCAAGACTGTGCTAGATAGAATTGCATATCTAGAGATTGTCAAGGAAATGGATTATTCCAATTTCATGAACTTGAGTGCATATGAAAAATAGTCATTCATACCTAGTACATTGCATTTTGGGGATTTCACTGTGGTGTCAAAAGAAGGATATGATCTCATTTTGGATAACTGACTCCAGAGAAAGGAAGAAAATTATTAGAGGAGTCTAGTGTGATGATATTTCTTAGTTTGGACTTAAATTCTACTTTAGTTTTTTATAGGTTTTTGCACAATACTGATGCCAAACACAAGCTCAATTCAGAAGGGATAACAACGGTATACATTGGGTCAAGATACAATCCTGATGAGAATTCTCTTATGATCTACGCTCTATACCCCCCACATTAGAAGTCTATAATTATTGATACAGAGAAAGAATTTGGTCATGTGATGACATTAAAAGTGGGTGAAACTGATCTTGTGGTCATAGCTGATATTGGCATAAATGTAGCCAAATTGAACAAGGCACGGATTCAAATTTTGATTAAAGAATGGGATATGTACAAGTTGAACAGTGAAAGGATACTCAAAGAAAATGATTTTCTAAGAGACGTAGTCAAGGATATATTCAAAGGACTTAAAAAAATGTCGATTCAAGGAGAAGGCTCCCAATTAAAGGACAAGTGTGAGGAATTATAGATTAATAATTAGCAGATGCTCACTCAAGTGACCAAGGCCAGGTTTGACACACTTTCTACAATACTCCAAAAGAGGTGCACTGATATGATGATTTGGATGGACAAGTTCTGGGTAACTCACTCCAAGTGTCACTACCATTCAAGAACATAAAAGGATAAATGACAAGTTTTAGGAAAATCTCCAAGAGGTACTGAAACATATATTTTTGGGCTCCTAAGACTTCTCTTGCACTCTTAGGGTTTTGCACCTAAAAGGAGAGAGATAGGAGCCAAAAATGCTAATGGTTCACTCAAATTATGATGTATACAATGTTGTATAATGTAAATGAAGTTAACTAAAGGCAATTGACTAATCTAAATGGTTGAATATGAATGCAAACTTAAGATTTATGCCTTATTTGAAAATACAGTGTGATATGAAAACAATGAAGAAAATGAAGAAAATATGTTGAATAGAAGGAGATGAGTTAAATCAGAGTGCACTTGGGAAAAGTGTTATGAATCTAGAAAGTTGTGAATTTTGACAGAAGTTACTAATTTTTCACAGTGGGACTCATTCACCCAGGGTGGCGAATTAGTCCTCCTCCTAGTGAAAAACTATTGGGAGCTAGTTTCTGACTGTTAGGATCTAGAATCTTAAAAAAATAAAATTTGAATTCCTAAGGTGGGACTCATTTTCTATTGGTGGTGAATCAGTCCTCTCCCAAATTTTTGAAAAATCAGGAGACAACTCTACAACACCAGATCTAGAAATTTCTGCTTATCGGGTTGTTGAACTCAATTCTATAGGAAATGGATAGAAAAACTTCTTCAAGCTTGAAATACACTTGAGTTGACTTGAAGCACTTATTTGACTTGTAAACCAATCTTCAACACCTAAAATCTTGTCAAATCTGCACACAAAAGGCTACAAACAAACATGCAATAGGGGGAAAATGGTTGAGGGTTACTGAATAGTGGTTTGCCTTGGTCAAACCCCACTTTTCGTAATCAAACCCTTAATGAAACAATGAAATGAAAGAGAATGATAAACTAGCAACATGCAAATGCTATCAACTTACCGAACCCTTGATGATGCAAGTCTAAAGTAATGCTAATGGATGCTCCAAAGTGCTTGAATAGTGCTTGAAAAGATGTAAAATGCTTGATTGCTTGAATGAATAGGTGGATAAGTGAACTTGATGAATGGGGGTTGAAATGAAGTGAAAATCACTTATTTATACACACTTGTGCCTTAGTTACCCATTCATACCTCATCACAGGCCGACATCAAGTGATTTTGAATAAAATCCTAAAAGGAAATTTAAAATATTTTGGATTTGGGGCCAAGGGGGGCTCATTCGCCACCCATGGCGAATGGGTCCCACCTAGGAGCTAGGGCATAAAGGGACCAAATTAAGCATGAGAAAGGGATAAATAGTGAAATTATGCCTAGAAAAGCATGAAAGCTTATTACAAGAATTTACAACACTTCAAAATAGGACTTGTTTAGCGATGAAAAGGTGATTTTTAGGTAAATTGCAATGAATAGAGTTTAGAAGAGTGTAGAAATGTCTTACAACACTTCACAACACCTTCACAATACATCATTCTTTGAATTTCAGTACCTAAATAAGTATGTTCAAGCCATGTTACAACATAAAATCAAAGAAAAATAGATCAAACATCATGAAAGAAGACCTAAAAGGCCATGAAAATTACAAGGGTCCATTTTTCTACGGCATAGATACAAAATACAAACACTTCCGATACTGGGGCCATTATAGCTACTCAAGACATGATAAGGAAACATAAAGACTATTATTTAAGGAACTTCAAGAAAATTCCAAGGAGTTTATTGATGCTTCAAAAGAGGGTGTGCCAACATTGTTCAATGATAATGGAAAACTAAAAAGTTAGAATGAATGGATGAAAGAGTGCTAACTAATACTACAAGGAGCCCTGGAAGCAACTAAAGATGAAGATCCAACATTAGAAGAGGCTTGTGAGCATTTGGAAATGATGATTATATATGGAGATTGTGGCAAGGAATGTTATGGAGGATGTTGATACACACTTGAGTCAAGAGTGCCTAGATCATATTACACAAATTCATTTGTGGCTCATTAGAGCTTAATGTTAATATTTTATGTGTTGTTAAAGTCCCAAAAGACACTTATGAATAGGTATACCCTCTTCAAGATATTGTTATATAAGATTAACATGTGATTATTGAATAGGAAGGGCAAAAAAAGAGAGAGTAGAGATATACAAAAGAAGACTTTTATAATATATATATCATGTAGATTATATTGTAAATGACCATGATGCATGCATGAATTTTGGTAGAAATCAATAGAAGATCTTTAATGTTGTGTGACTTCATATTGGTTTCTATTGTTTGTAGATTTGAACAATTATCTGGCTATCTCCACATTGTCATTTCTTTTGTTATTTAAATTTATGTATCCAAGTTGATATTCAATTTCATCAGACACATTTGTTGTTATTGTGTAATCAATTTAATTGGTTTCCATTAAAGAATTAAAATCCTTTTAATAGATTACAGTAACTTGGAAGTAACATTTGGATTAGTAAGAAGAGCCCTATAATTCATAAGACTGACATACTGTCTCCAACTCAATATTATCTTTTTATTCAAATTGAAAAAATACTTCATTTGTCAATATACATTTGTTGTCATTGTATGATTATTTTGATTGGTTCCTTCAAGGAAGGATTAAAATCCTTTTAAATAAGTCATAGTAGCCTAATAGGATCAATTAGATCAATAAGTAGATTCTGTCAGTCACATTCTTACATGTTTATACAAGGTATAAATAAACATAAGTGCCAAACAATTAGAACTGTAGCCAATACTAGTCACTTATCATAAAACTTCATTGACTCAGCTTACCCAATAAGGCATTGGTCCACTTCACATTTCATTATACCTTACTTATCCACTTTCATATTCTAAATTTCCAATTATCACACTAGGAGTAAGAGTAGTTAACAAGCCTTCATCTATTCCACACTTCATGCCACTATGGGTAGATCCATAAATTCAATTAAGTCACACAACCCTTAGATCTGCTTCAGCTATCAAGGTACACCCACCTAGGTTTAGCAAAGCCTGAAGTGCAGGGAGTCATAAACCATATAGGTTAACTCCATCCATTCATTCAAAAAAGATTGCAAGTCTGATCATAGAGCCTGACATCCTCTTAGCATTTGTAACTGCACTTTTTAGATCCAACACCAGCCTTACAGGTCATGCTATGGAGTAGTTCACTCATCTGCAACTTGGAATTAAAACCTTCGATGAACTATCTAGAAAGTTCATAAGCCACTTCTCATTCAACGTAGAGCAAGACATGACCATCACGATTTTTTCCACAATCAAACAGATTCAAGGAGATTTCTTTACCTCCTACTTACAACGATGGAGGCACAAAGTTAGATGATGCAAATGGCCCATTCCAAACAAGGATTTGGTAGATATCTTTATCTCAAATTTCCTACCCGAGATTAGCTACCAACTCACTATGTTATGCCATGTAGACTTTAAAGAAACAGTTGAAAAGAGGTTACATATTGAGATAGCCCTCATTGCAAGGGGAGTTCTGAAATTTAATAGTTCAAAATATAGTCCCTCTAGTTCAAACGAGAAACCTAAAGACTAGGCCAAAAACAAGAATGTCACAAATAATGGGTAGTTGATGCTAGAGAACTTTGGAATGCACAAAACACACCTCAAAACAAACCGCGCGTAGCACAAATGAGCTATGTTCTAAATAACACACAAAATAACCAACTCACCTATCTCGAGAACAATCAAGTTGTAAACTAACAAATAAATCAAGGAGGGCAACAAAAGTAATACGATCAACCCTGGACATACTTCTCAGTACTAGGTGAGCACTTGAGACAGTTATGCAAAAGCTAGTATAGAAAAACCTCATCAAACTTAATGATCACCCAAACTATGAGGAACCTAGCTTCAAGACACCGTGGTATAATAAGAAATACTTTTTTCAATTCCATAACATCAAAGGACACATGACCAACAATTGTATGTGATTCAAACACCTCATCCAAGACTTGATAGACAAAGGGGAAGTGGACGTTGAGCATCATCTCAAAAACAAGGATCTTCAAATATACTTAAACCTAATCCTAAATCACGCCAAAAGGAATGACAAAGGAAAAGAACAAGAGTATCATAATTCCAATTACACATATGGTGGCATGGTTTTAGGAACCCTCTCACAAGCTGATGACGATAGGGTGAACGTAGTGACTATACGAGGTGGAGACAAAAATTGTAACATAACTACCCGTCGAGGGAGAGTTACAATATAAGGAGCCCCACCCAAACCCACAATTAATTTATCAAATGACTACAGTATTATGAAATATTTGAAGAAAATTCTTTCCTTAATTTCAATCCTATATTTGTTAAAACTATTACCTACACATAGGGAAATGTTGGAGAAAGAATTGGAAGCGTCAGTCGCTAATGACTTTGATCCTAGTCGGTTCCAAGCCATGGTTGGAAAAATCATAGCAAGCAATCATTTAGTCTTTTCAGAGAAAGATCTTCCAAAAAGGACATTCCACAATCAAGCTCTATACATAGAGGTTGGTGTCCACAAGAACATGGTTAAATGGTTATTGATAGATAATGGTACAGGTATAAACATTTGTACCTTAAAATTCATCAAACAGTTAGGGTATTCTGATGATGTGATAGACAAAGGAAAGAGTATCACCATAAGGGCCTATGATGACCTTGAAAGGAATTCACAAGGGATAGTCAAGATACCAATGTAGATAGGACCAACGATCATAGAAACTGCATGCCAAGTACTTGACCTTGAGTTTTCATACAACCTCCTCCTAGGATGCCCTTAGATCCATGAATTACAAGCAATACCATCAACCTTTCACAAATGCCTAAAGTTTCCCCATGAAGGAAAAAAGGTGACCTTATATGTCGATCCTGAACCTTTCCATTTCTATGCAAAGTTGGAGGAGAATTATAATAAGATCCAATGCATACCTAGCAATGAAAAATCCTTCCACTCATTCTCATATGTTGACCCTTCCATGCTACCATCAACCTCAATCAAAACCACATCAAGTGAGCAACCGAAAATGGAAACCAAGGTTCAAGTACTAGACAAGGGTGATGGAAACTACCACTTCAACCAAGAATTATGCATTGGCATGCTTCCACCAACACCCAAGGTCTATGGAGGTCCAAAAGAGATCAAGCAGGCTCAAATAGTGCAAATGATAGCAAAACCCACAATCTTCATGAAGTGGGGGGACATGAAGGGTGAAAAAATATTCAAAGAGGAATTCTTATCCATGATTTACAAAGAAGACCAAAAAGAACTAGAAAAGCCACAACCCATTCTAATTGATCCTAGTAGTAGAGGTTATAAATTAGCTAAACAAATGGGAAATCAAGTAATAGGTGGCCTTGGGCTACACAAACAAGGCTGATCAGATCCTATCATAGTGGAACATAGAAAGAAAATTATGGAGCTAGCTTATAAGCCAAAATACATGGTTACTCCAAAAATTGGACGAACCTCTTTAAAGAAATGAAAAACTTCTACTAGCATTAAGGCATAGAATATATACCATATCATGGACAATGATGTACCTGTCGAAGAATTATTCGATAAATTTAGTATTGATAGGTTTCCTCTCTAATATATCAAAACCATTTCCAATATCTCTTACCATTTTGGAAGAGACTCTAATGAATAAAAATGGGATTCTCCTTCATCACCAGATATGATTCCCCCACTTCTAGCAATGAAAACCTAGACACCCAGTGGGAAAAAGATACCAGAGCCATACTAACCTTTTCGGCAACCTCCGTAAGTTTTGCAGATAATGATAATGGCCTACCGCTCTGCTACCCACAACTCATAGATTGGGATCAACAACAACATACACATGTTTTAGATCAATTCTAGAATGATAAGGCAATCGTAGAGTTCATGGGACTTCAAATAGACATACCAACAAGAGATCACAAAGAAAGGTTTGTCATGGAACTCGAACAAGATGCATACTTTGGTGGAGAGATTGAATCTTCTAGTCACAAAAATGAAAGAGAAAACATAAAAATAAACATGAGATCCCCTAGAGAAAACCATGGTGTGGCTCTATCAGATCTAGAAAAGAAGAAAATAAAGGATGCTTCTAACATTGAAAACCTCCTCGAGGCACTTGAAGATGGAGGTTCAATCTCCCCATATCAGAATATCAAGAAAGATCAACTCTCCTAGTAGAAGAAGATTCCATAAATTTTAGCACAACAGAAGACCCGAAGATAACATACCATGTGACATCACTTGATCCTGAAGAGAAAGGAAACTTCATAACTTTCATCAACACCTGGAAGGTAAAATTTGCATGGACCTATGCAGATATTCCTGGAATAGATCCAGCACTAGTGGTACATCATTTAGTTGTCTTCCTTGGAGCAAAGCCTATCAAGCAAAAACTTAGAAAAATGCATCCTCAGATAGCATTACTAGTAAAGGTAGAACTAAAGAAGCTACTAGACATGGGTTTCATTAGACCCAGGGTGATCCCACAATATTGGCTTACAATTTTTAGCCAAATTGGACACTAAACTGATTTTTTCTTACTAAATCTTCACTTTCAGGCACCTATAGTGGCTAAACTATGAGGAATTTGAAGATGATGCAAACTAGTGATTTGTGACATTTTGTCTATAGATTCTAAATTATTATTTTTCAAAATTTTTGGAATCAAATTGCACTTATTTTTCCATCTCCTTCAAAAACTATTTTTTTTAGTAAACACCATTTTTAAGGAGTGATGCTCACCGTATACAACATAACTTTTTTCCATGAAGGATAAAAATTCTATTTTTTTTCAAATTTAGATTTGTAACTACAATATCTAGCACTTTCATTTGGTTTCATAGTGTTTTCTTGAATATTTTTTCCTTAATCAAGTTTTGAAGTCAAACCAATTATAATTCATACATGAAGTTTTTATATACAACATAACTTTTTTGTATGTAGATCCTAGTGCACTAATATTTTTCAATTTTTTTTTTTACAAATGCGCTATTTTTTTCCACATGTACAGGAACAAAGAGCTTGATTTTGTTGAAACCTACATTCACAAGAAATAAAAAATAAATATAATAATGAAATTAAATTAATTTTAAATTATACTTTTGGGAAGCTTATAGTAAGGACTACATACTCAAAAATTTTTTTTAAATGAATTCATTTGATCCCCCAAAAGGTAAATCAAAAGTGGTTTTTTATCAACATTTTGATGGGTGTAAAACTCCATTATAGGTATGATTTAAAACTAGCGAGGTTCTATCCAAGGGGTTTGATCTAAGGTGGTTCGATCAAACCCTCTTCAATTGGAATCCTTTAAATGGAACTTTTCAAGGATTAAATCATTATATTTTCTAAAAATATATAATTTCAGCAAAAATCAGGATCTCCCAAAAATTGTAAACCAGTATTGTGGGATCACCCCCCATCGATTATCAGAAATTGATATCCAATCTAGTACTAGTGTCAAAGCCTACTAGGGGAATAAGCATCTGCATAGACTTCAGGGACCTGAACAAAGCCTACCCAAAGGATGACTTTCCCCTTCCTAGTATCGACATGATCATGGACCTAATAGTAGTGCATGAGATGCTACCCTTAAAGGATGGTTTTTCCAAATACAACCAAATAAAAATATCTCCAACAATCAACACAAAACAACATTTACTTGTGCTTGGGGGACATTCTATTGGAATGTAATGCCATTTGGTCTAAAGAGCACATGAGCAACATATCAAAGAGAAATGACAACCATCTTCAATGATATGCTACACACCATCATGGAAAACTATGTGAGAAATATTCTAGCAAAGACAATCAAAAGGGTAGATCACTTGACAAATCTTGCAAAGTTTTTTGATCGACTTGAAAAATATAATCTAAGGCTCAACCCTAAGAATTTTGTGTTTGGAGTAACATCTGAAAAGTTGTTAGGGTACATAGTGTCAAGAAGGGGGATTAAGGTGGATCCTACAAAATTGAAAGCTATAATAGAGATGCCTCCACCAAAGATACTGAAATATCTTAGGAATCTACAAGGGAAGTTGCAATCCATCAAGTGAGTCATCACACAACTTTGAGACAAATGTCACCATTTCACTCATCTCCTACACAAGGGAATCACTTTCAAATGGGATGGGAGATGTGACCAAGCATTCCAGCAAGTCAAGGAGTACCTACTTACTCCTCTTGTGCTCATGTTTCCTATACCAGATAAGGAAATGGTACTTTACGTGTCTACCACACAAGTAGTGTTGGGAGCTCTCCTAGCCCAGCTAGATGATAACAAAGAAAGAGTGGTGTACTACATCAACCAAACATTGGTGGGATATGAGTTGAACTATTCACCCATAGAAAGAGCATTTCTCTCAGTCGTGTTTAAAAACAAAAAATTTGAGGCACTATATCTTAAATAGAAAGGTGAAGCTAATTTCAAAAATAGACCCACTAAAGTAATTGCTAGCAAAGGCAGCCATAACAGGCCGAATAGCCAAATGAGTGATAACCCTGAGTGAATTTGATATAGAGTATGTAGACAGAAGAGCTATCAAGGGACAAATCATAGTAGAGAAACTGGATGAAGCACCCATAGATGATCACAAGCCTCTCATAGTAGACTTTCTAGGTGAGAGTATCTTGATGACCGAATAGACGAGCCATTGGACTCTATACTTTGATGGGTCCCATACTCAACATGGCTCTAGTGCAGGTGTTCTATTTCTCACACCACAAGGAGATAGTATACCCAATGCCTACAAGATCACTTTCCCATGCACAAACAATATCTCATAGTATGAAACTTTGATCACAAGGATAAAAATGGCTATTGAACGGAGAATAAAAGAGCTACATATTTTTAGAGACTTTCAACTAGTGATCAAACAAGTGAACAATGAGTACCATACAAAAGACAACAAATTAATACTATATAAAAGGATGGTGGATATATTCAAGGAATACTTTTTCATAATAACCTTTGAGAAAGTTCCTTAGATCAACAACAAAGCTATTGATGCAATGGGAACAATAGGCTCATTGCTTGGTATTCCACAGAATGTTCCTAAGTATGAGTTCCTCATAGAACAACTGTTCGTACCTACATTCGACATCCTAGAATCGAAATTGGTATGTGTTGTTGTTGGTCCTAACTCCTCATGGTACCAAGATACATTTGACTATATCTAGCATGGTATCATACCACTTGACTTAATGACCATTCAAAAGAAAACCTTCATCCCTAGAACTTCCCGCTTCACAATCCTAGGAGATACCCTATACCGTCATAGTCTAGATAGTATATTACTTCGGTTTCTTAACACAAAAGAAGCACAAACAGTCTTACAAGAGGTACACGAAGGAATTTACGAGTCCCACTCTAGCAAACCTAACCTAGTCCAAAAATTACTCAAAATGGGGTATTATTGGCCCTCCATGGAGCAGGAATGCATTTAGTACTCTAGAAAGTGTCGTCAATGCCAGCAGCATAGTGGCCTTGTTCATGCACCAGCACATGAATTGAGACCTATCACAACACCATGGCCTTTCTCACAATGGGGATTAGACCTGGTAGGTAAGATTTCACTAGCTTCATCCAATGGGCACAAATTCATTATCACAACAATAGAGTATTTCACTAAATGGATAGAGGCAATTCCATTGACCTATATTTGGAAAACAGTTATCAAAATTCATTTTGAATTAGCTAATCTATAGTTATGGAATACCCCAAACAATAATAATGGACAATGAAACCCCGTTCAAAAATCAAGACATCCAAGAACTCTGTTGCCAATTTTCTATCCAACATAGATTTTCCACACCCTACTACCCCCAAGGAAATAGTCAGGCTAAGATGTCTAATAAAACCATATTGAAAATACTCAAAAATATTGTTAATGAAGCCAGCCTTGATTGGCATTCGTAGCTAAACCCAATTTTATGGGCTTATCAAACCAGCATCCAAACACCTATGGGTGCCACACCATTTTCCTTGGTCTATGGATTAGAGATTGTCTTACCTATCGAGGTTGAAATCCCCTCATTAAGAATCTCATTAAAATGCATGGTCAACACTGAAGAATATTGGGTATCAAGGCTAAATCAATTAGAGATCCTAGATGAAAGGTGTTTGAGCATGTTAAACCATCTGCAAGCTTATTAGAATCAGCTCAAATGAAGCTATTACAAGAAGATCAAGGAAAAGAACTTTCAAATAGGTGACTAGGTCCTCAAGGAGAATCAGAAGGTACAACTGAATCAAGACGGCAAAGGAAAATTCGAACCAACTGGTTAGGCCCATTTATCATCACAGTAAGCTACAGTTCTAGGGCATATCAGTTGGTTACTCCTAAAGGAGAACCTTTGGTTGAATCATTGAACAACATCCACCTCAAGAATTTCTACACGTGAAGCATTCCAGAATACCCCAGGAAAAAGAGTAAAAATCCAAAAAAATGGAAAAGAGGAAATATACAAAAAAAACAAAAAGCAAGAAAACTAGTAAAGAGAAATAAAATGCTCTTTGAGTGAAAACCACTTTGTGGAGCTTCTAGAATAGGTACCATAGTGAAAACCTGGAAAATAGGTGTTATGTTTGAATAAAACTTTCATCATTATCTATTGGTACTATCCACAACATCCACCCATTCATTTCATAATAAAACATGTATCCAACCATGGCTTGTTACTAATTGAGGAAAGTATTCTAGTCTCCAACTGGGGGAAACTTCCTAAAGCTAGTCATGGATTAGATCTTGGAACATCCTATCATGGTCAAAAACACAAAAAATCAAAAACACCTGTAAAACACAAAATCAAAAACATTTGGAAAACAACAAAAATTGAAAAAAATTGAAAAACATCAAAAACAAAACATCTTTGGATTATTCCTTCACTCAAAAAGTCTAAGATATCAATATTTGCTTGAACCTCACAGCTAGTTTGAGTATATTTCCCACAACATATCCTCTAGACACAAAATTAGAATATCAATCCAGA
This sequence comes from Sequoia sempervirens, assembly GCA_007258455.2. Taxonomy (NCBI): domain Eukaryota; kingdom Viridiplantae; phylum Streptophyta; class Pinopsida; order Cupressales; family Cupressaceae; genus Sequoia; species Sequoia sempervirens. Next base: position 135,720 of record VDFB02122837.1, read on the forward strand.
TTATCAATGTTGTTTATCCCAAAAACATTTATGCTTTGAGTCAACCAGTCGAACTACATGGTCTTTGTGTGTACAATGTAGGAAAGGCTTAACTGCCCCCAAGACCCTAGGTCATTCCCCTTAGGTTTCTATCATGCTTTATTTCAACTTAATCAAAAAATTCAAAATCCAAAATAGTCAAAAATACAAAATCCAAAAATATTCGCAAAATAGAAAAGGTCAAAAACATCCAAACCAAGTAAACTATAAGCCTCTATGTGTACAATGTAGGAAAGGCTTATCTTTGATGAGCCCCCAAGGCCCTAGGTTAGTCCCCTGAAAACAAAAAAAATAGCATCATAAAACTTAGAAAAAAAAATTAAAAAGACCCATCCTGTCATCAAAACCCGCAATAAACTTTTCACCCATAATAAACAAATCGTCACACTCACCCTTTGAAAAAACAAACAAACAAAGCAAAGAAAACAGAAACAAGCTAGAACCTTCAAGCAAACAATCACAAAGATTTGATTGCAAAATAGACTAAACAAAGCCAAAGTATCAACTACCTATCTTTTGACAATTCACCAACAACATCCTATGATATTCCTTAATGGATCCGCTCCTACAATAGACATGATCAACAATGGATAATAGTCCTAAAACCTCAAATAGATATGACAAGTGATACTGCAACTTTGTTTTATCTTTTTTGTAGTCTTATTTTTATGATTTATTTTATTGAATCATTCCCAGATCTCTCAAGGATGTCCATAAGAATTTAGAGAAGAAGGAATGGGGGAAATTGAGCCTCATTTCAATTTTTTATTTGTAAGATATTTTTGTAATATTACCATGGCGAATACTTGCTTTATTGAGTGTCTAAGAGATGTGTTGAAGCAATTCATGAAGCAGTTGTATGTTAGGTTTTTAATACCTCTCTGTGTGACTAGTACGGAAATTTTTTAACACAACCCAAACTATATACTTTAAACAAAGTTTTCATATGTCTGGTATGAAAAAAATACTCTTTGTTTGTAGAGTCAAATTCCATGCAATAGATATAAAGTCACCTTGGTCATTAATACCTTGGTGCATCATATTTGTTTGCTACATCAAATAGGATTGTTCAAAACTATGAAGCCTCCAAGAAAAGTGAAAGCAATACTCATAAACAACTAACAACATCAAATTTCTATCCATCATCAAATATTTCTTCTAACTAATATTTGTCCTGCATTATAAATGCATTAGTATCATATCCATATTGCATCCACAATGTCATCAATAAAATATCATGATGATAACAAAGCAATAAAAACATCATGTAACATGAATAAATGGCATACATCCATTATATATCAACACCACATAAACATCATATATCAAAATGATATATTGATCATCCATAATAAAACATCATATGAAACAAAATATGATCCATCCATCCACATCATATGCATACATCAGAAAAAGTACAAAAACATATATAAACATACATCATCATACATAGTCATCCATGATCATCATATAAGCATATAAATGAGTTGAACCGAAGAAGGTATATCTCATATATATCATCATCAAAAAATAGAGAATGTCATAGTACACCATCATCATGAAACAAGTGTGATAGGATAATACAAAATAATACATATATATACGAGGCCTCAACTGGGCCAATGAATATATATACAAAAATCATGTCTACAATATGTCTCTGAGCAATAAACAACATGAAGATCAAGTACAAATATAACTTTTCCCAACAGGAAGGAGAGAACTCTATAGATCAAGCTACGGACCACCATCTAGATCTGGCTTTCTAACAGAATTCCTGCCTGACTTAGCACCACCTACAACATTAGGCTCTCCAAACTGTGGATGCCAAGTAGCCCTAGGAAGAGTAGCATCATACAAGGTTTGATAGTGTGTGTACATTTGTAAGTTGATCTCGCTCAGCTCGTATACTATCACACCTTGCCCTTAGACTATCCCTATCAGTAGTAGCACCCTGTAACTGCATCTCAGCCATGAGATGACGACCAATCTTTGTGTCTCGCTAACTAGATCGCTCTTGTTGAGCAGTATCTCTCTCTGCTATTGTTGTGGCAAGTTGTGCCTCTAAGGCTTGTTGTCATGCTATCTTTGCCACTAACTGAGCACCTCCATCCCCAAGTGGTGGAGGGGGGCCTAGAACCTGTCCCGGACCCTACACCTGATCACTTTGTGCTACATCCTATCTGACCTAACTAAGCTACTATGTAAGAACCTCAATATTTTGTCACTCCCTGTGATGACCTGTAATACCTATTCTTCCTAATGCAGGATCATTGTGAGGATCTGTGAATCTCAAAGGCACATGTCATGCCCACCACTAATCAAAATTAGGAGTGGTACCTGAATCTACTAACCAACCAGCCAACCCCATCCAATTGGGGAAAGTTCTCTAACTGAAACAACAACATCATCTATATCTACCTGATGACCCTATACATGGACCTCTCTAGTGGTTCGACCGAACTGAGCCTAATAAGTATCAAGAAACTATCCTTGTATCTCTCTAAACTAAAGACATACTCTATCAAGTAAGTAACACTCTACAAGAAGTGAGAGTGACCGATCAACCATCTAGTCTATCGATAGTACACAAGTTGCTCTAGATCCTCTGGCCATGCCTCACAATCCATGTAGGGTCTCCAAACAAAATCTGGCATGTCGTCAAACACACAGTGCCAGTACAAAAGATCCCTAGGAAAGGTGTAATGTAAGAAATATCCATAATGATATGAGTACAAATCCCTAGTAGTACAATCTTGAATACCATATGGCTGAGCAACTGCAATGAGCTCCCAAACCCAAATATACAAAAGAGAAACACTTGCAAAAATAGATTTCCCACCCTGATATACAACCTCATGTATATCTCTGTAGAGGTGGGCGAGAAGACACATACCACATGCATATCTGGTCCCATGCTCACACATACCCTCAATGCAGATACCCCATCCAACAAGGAACTAATGACATCTCCTATTAGGAACAACTACTCCTGAAATCAAACCTCAAAGAACAAGGGAAATAGGGTCTACACTGCCAATGAACTCAGACTATCAAACACACAATGCATGGCATGGGTACCCCATCAAACATGGCATGTCACAAGCTCACCATGGATAGGAATGTGAATAATCCTCCACACATCCTCAAGTGTAATGGTGGCATCTCCTGTAGGTAAATGGAATGAAGAAGTCTTTAAATGCCACTGCTCCATGAGTGTTATCATCATCGTTGTGTGAGATCGAATGGGAGGCATGTAACAAATATGATGAAGCCTAATCACATCTAGGAAATCTTGCTCCAAAACATCAAAATGGGAAATCAAATCAAATAGATCTTGAGGTCGTCTCTCTCAGCTACTATAGTTTAAGGACCACCTACAATCATTTTAACCCATGATGTTAGAGTTTCACTCTAAACGTACAAAATGAAATAAAAATGACACTTAGGGTTCCAAATAGGAAAAAGCAAGCAACATTTAGCAAAATCAATGAAGTCGCTAACAAGTGTGATGAAAAAAGTCAAAAGCGAGGAGCAATTTGCAAAAATCTCAAAAGCGAAGAAATTTTGCAAGTGCACAAGTTTAAGTCAAGAGTGACCAAAACAACCCAGAGCAATCAAAAGTGACCAAACTGAGCAAAGCCATGTTTCAAAGGTGAACACTTATGTGAAAAGCATAGGTTTAAGTCAAATGCACAAAAATTTATCAAGTGTGAGCTTCCTAAAGTGGAAAATGCATAAAAAATAATGCAAAAGCGCAAAAAAACTAAAAGCCCTCAATTTTGACTTAAGAAACTTTATACACGAATTACAAGAACATGATCAAGCAAGAAAAAGAAGCGAGAGGTACATATCGGGCCACTGACACATGCGGGTCATCCAAACTCTTGTTGGCTCCCTGAATCCTAGGCATTGTTCCTCGACAACTAACAAAATGGGAAATCCAGAGACAAAAATTCACTATAGGATCAAAGCACAAATGAGGCAATTAGAACCCTAATTACCTATATTAACCCTCAAAAACCCTATTTTTTACCTAGGAAACCCTAATTTTTAATTAGGGAAACTTCCTACATTCAAATTAGGACTTCTTGAGAACATCGGAACAAGCAACGAGGGACCTATAGACCTAATATTTCATCCTAAATGCATTTGAACTGAAATATAACAATTTTGTGAGCCTCACCTCAAAATTCAAATTTTCAACCAACCTCTCGAGGGGGCAGCAAAGAGTCCTTCCATCATTTCGTTGATCGTTGGGGCACAGTGGTGTTGGCCTCCTTTAATGGTTTAATAACTAATCCTTTAGGGTTGTGACTTAGAGATTGAACATCTGTACTAAGTAGCTATCTCACTCATCATGAAGGTGCATTTCACTTTTTAACCTAGTGACGTAAACTTGAAATGGGTCAGCACTATATGTGCACTAGGACTTCATTGCAATATCCATAAACTAGGAAAGAAACAATGTTGGAAATAAAGTGTTGGAAGTAAACCAACTTAAACACTAAACATAAATCAACATCTGCACTAGGCATTAACAATTGGACTAGAAATGAAGGATAGAAATGAAAATCTCAACAAACAGACAGGGAACTACTATGTCTTCCTTGGATGCAAGAACTATCACAGAATGGAATTTCAGTGGCTTTAGGAATAGACAGTTGCTGAAATTGAAACTAACTACTAAGCAGAAAATAACGTTTAAACTAATAGATGGAATTCTCACCAAGTGGGGCCCCTTGGGTGAGTCTCCCTTACACTAACTCAAATGCAGCAACTCAAAATGTCATATTATTTCTTGAAAGCATAAAAACAACATCTCAGCTATAGAACTATAAAAATAGAAAATGTGAGTACAAACTCATAATATCCAACCTTATCAAAAGGAGCATCTGACCACTATTTATAGGGAGAAAAAATACTAACCCTAACTACCTAGGCATTCGATTCCATCAAAATAGGAGGACACCACTTATTGAAAGCATATAAAAAGATGGAGAAAGTTATGCATGCACTAAATTGGTCAAAGAAGACTTGCTTCAACAATAATCTAGCAGAACGCACTCCCTAGATTTGCTCAACAACAAATATCACCATTAAAAAGGTGGTTACATTCTTTTGTTTGAATTGGGAATTTCCTTCCATGAGATTTTTCTCACTTTGACTTCTTAATGATCAGCTTCTTGACTCCTTAGTAACCAACCAATCTAACAAGAATTTCTCCCACATAGTAGGCTTTGTTGACGTCAATTTTTTAGTGGAAACCTGCACAATAGCATTAGCAGGCACAAACAAATGTATATCTATAATTACCTTAGTAACATTTATTCAACCACTTGTAAATTCAACATAAATAATTCTCATAGCATGATAATGTCATTAAAGTCACAGAGATAAACTTATGCCAAGGTCTATGACTTTAAGGAAAATATCAACAACCAAGTGTCAAATTCTATGATAGTGACAACAAATATATAATGAATCCTATCAAAATTGAGCCATTAATTAAGCTCATCATTCTCCCAACCTAACATTTTTTTGGTCCTCCAGCAAAAGGTGAACTATTATTTTTCCTAGTTAATGCCCTGAAGTCAGCTTCTGCCAGTTGTCACACATTATTATATGTGATGGCTGAATCAAGATCCCAATAGAATCCTTGTTTGTTCTCAAGTTTGTTCCATCTTGTCCTTTATGTAGCTATGTCATACCATGGAACTTGTAATCTGGAACAGGCCACAATAATGTAGGTGGTTGAAATGTTAAGGGAATCCAAGACTACTACTTCCTTCTACCAATTTGTATGTACCTATCAACCCTTTTGCATGTTGAAGTATAGTTCTATAAAGAGTGGGGTTGAGCCTGTTTCAACTCTTTTGGAAAAAATTTCCACCTCTGTGCTAAATACCCCATTACTAATTTTCCTGTGGTTTCAGCTACCTTCTCATATTCTTTGTAGGTCTCTTCTTTGACGAGCATAATCTTATTTTTGTAGCTGGGGAAGTAAAGAATTTTGTGCCATGTCATGAAAATATCTCCAGGGTTACTACATTCTACCCTAAGAGGCAAGGGAGTATGAAATTCCCTTTCCTTGTAAGTTTTATACTATTGTCCCCAACTAATCTTGTTTTGAATCCAAGACATAAATGCCCTTAAATGAAGGTCCCCAATATATAGCAAGGGATTCCAATCATGATCATCAGACAAACATAATTGTGCAGGTATAATTCACATAACAATTTTTTAACATCGGGAGGAGCAAGTCGATAAGCCTGGAAAAATTCATGTGGCGTGTCAAAAGTAGGACTCAAACTTGAAATGATCCTTGATAGCTTAAAGGAAATATTTTTCTCCTTCAAGTGCATGGCATACACTCTAGGAGGAGTTCTACATGCTATCATTTTGGGTATTAAATATACCACATTATCTACCCTTTCCTTCAAGGCAACAATTTCTGCATTTTTCTTTTCAATCTCTGCATCTTTCTTTTTAATCACATTTTGTAGCTTGTTTTTTTCCTTTTTCCATTCTTCTTCCTTTCTTTGCATCTCACTCCACAATTTTAGAGCTATGTCATTCCATGAAAAGGTAGGGGATCTATTCCTACCAAAATATTCCTTGGCACTGATTCTTGTTGTTCACATAACACCATTTGCAGTGATTCAAGTTGTTCATCCTACTCTAGATGCAGGAACTCTAGATTCTCATTTTGTTCTTGCTACAAGGTTTCTTGGCTTTCATCTTGTTCTTGGTCCTCAACTTGTTCTGCAATGGCAGCAAATTCTGCCAATCGGATATTTGCCTGATCCTCAAAAATATATTTTTCCTCAACATTCACCTACCCCATTTGGGCTTCTGCCTCCTCCCAAGATGTTTTTCTAAGCCTAGAGCTTCTCTTTGGAGGTGCACCAATGGCTGGCCCAACTAGTTTTGATCTCTTAGGAGGGTTTTTGTCTTTTCCTTCGGCTACACGAGGAACAATGTTATCAACCTTTCGTTTCCTAGGGCTTCATGTTGGTTTTTCTACCACTTGCTTCTTGGCCTTTCCCTTTCTCATTTCTACTTCTTTCATCTATGCCTCTTCTCTCCTATGGGCAGCCCTAGTTTGAATTAGGGTTTTTGCAAGGACATTATCATCAGAATTTGAGGATGAACTTTCCTCTCCTAAATATTCTGACTCAGAAGACTCAATTCCAATAGCTTGCTCAGCTACAAGAGGGTTTGAACTAGGGCTTGCACCAGAGGTTGATGCTCCACGAGTAATTTCAACAGCCCTCACTCCCCTACTAACCCTACGGGGTTGAGGCTAACCTCTAACATGTTTTGGTCTAAATTGATCAATGTTTAAAAACTCCTCCCACGTCATATCAAATACTTCATGCAGACATTTTTCCACTAGTAATTTGATCAAACAATGGTGAGAGACAAAATTATCACTACCTTTCTGTGTTTCGGCCACCATGATGGCAAGGAGATGATATAGCACATTGGGCACATTCATTCTTTGTCCATGCCTCATATGGTTTAGTAGCTTGAAGTGTATGGAATGGAGGCATGACTGGCAGCCCTCACAAGTGATGTACTTGAAAATGTGGACAACTACTTGTCCCCATGGCTCTACAAGAGAAGTTTTTTTTGTACCCTATTTTTCCACAACCAATGGAGGGTCACTGGGTTCAATAAATTCAGCTCTAGCTGACCTTGCATCTTTGGTAGTAGGGTATGGCTCACCATCAGTAGGTATACCCGTTACCTTGACAATCCTTTCCTTAGTAATGATCACCTCCAATCCTTTTACTACTGCCTTCCCCTTGGAGAATGTATGTGCAAATTC
>VDFB02122838.1:0-43097 GCA_007258455.2 Sequoia sempervirens
GAATTGTCTTTGGCGGCTCTGCTACTGGAATGGAGTTTTTCCTCTTAAGGATTAGGAAAACCTTGCTATGTTCAAGGACTTGCCTCGTCCTTTCTTCAACTGAGAGGGACTCTTTATTAGCCCAGTTGACTTGGGGAAGGGACCGATCTTCAATTCGCTTCTAAGCATACATCGGGAGAAGCACATCCTCATCATCATCTGATAACCCTTCTATATCTTTATTTAAACAATCTTTCATCTGGTGAAGAGTGAGCCTGTTGTAACTATGCCTTTGCACCTCGAACTCATCTGTACAATTAGCCCAAAAATCTTCAAGGGCGGTTATATGAGCATAGTTCTTCTCAAGTCGGCCAACGTAGACACCATGAGGATCAAATGATCGCCTTTCACTGTAAGGCTTGAGGCCGAGTTTATCTAACTCTTCTCCCATTGTCTTTGCATCTGCGGCAGTCCCGCATGTATAGATTCCCAGCCCTAATGGAAAATTGAGGGAGGGTTTCTTTCTATTCCTCAAGAATGCATGGACATCGTGGGCCTGCCTTAAGAACTCCATGAAGACAACCTCGTCTACAGATACCTTGGTAACATGAGTGGGGCAACTGAATAGCCATAGACCCTGAGATAGGTGAAAGTCGGAAACTGTATGAACCAATCTGCCCACTCCGCCATCACTGCCCTGGCAACTGAAGAGATACGGACATGCAATTCATTGTCCAGGTCCCGCACTGTATACATCAGAAAAGCCTCGTTCACTCTCTTGTAGTGATGCAGTGACTTCGTGAATTCCAACTGGGGATAGTAGTTGTATATATGTTGTATGCTCAATGATCCCTCGGTGTTCAACCCTCTGAATTGACCTTGATAGGCCACCAAGTAGACTATGTAAGAAACCATATGGAACTCATGAAATTGGAAGTATTCTGTTATATGCTAATGTAGGTTGTCACTGATCAAGGTGGGCCAATCATAGAACTCGGTTTTCTTCATGATGTGGGGTATGGCGTAAAACATCCAAGGTTGAAACTTGGTAGCATCTTCTGATCCAGTTACCCTGTTGAGCAAGGTGATAATGATAGCAATCTCATCTTTAAATTCTACTCGCCCGATGTTCTTAGGCAAAGTCTTATGCTTCTCTTTCATCCACCTCTGTGCAATCTTACTGTACTTGTCTTTGTGCATTTCCCATATCCTTTCACATTCACCCTTTGAGATAGTGACACTTTCAAGCCAAGGGGGAATGGAAAAACACTTCTCAATCATATCAGGCTTCAGACTGCAAATCAATCTGCCATTAACTGACTGAATCTCCCTTGTAGTCGGGTTGTAATGCTTGATGCAAGCGATTACGAACTCAAGACTCTAAACTGATATAGGAATAGACGTTGCTGCGAGGAGTCCAGAGTGTCTCAAGTTTCTGATTGACGTGTTGCCTGCGCTCTCCAAAGCGTGTGGGTAAACATCGGCTTGATGTGATGCAAGTCCGTCTCAGCTATTTTGATGAAGTCATGATAGAGAGCTGATTTGGTCTTGAAATCATTGGGAGTGTACTCCATTTGGAAAGCCTTGAAGAATAACTGTAAACTCGCCTAGGTTCAGACAAGTTTTAAGCAACTTACTATTTTTAGAATACTAGTTTTTCTTCATCCTAGCGGACAAAATTTTTGGAAATTTTTTTTTTTTTGAGATATAGGTTTGCTTTCAATTTGCGTTGCAAGACAGCCCCGTCGATGGATTTTTGAAAATTTTGAATTTATCTTGGCGAGCAAACCTAATTTCTTCCAATTTTCCACGAAAAGCGTTGGCACACGGGGTTTTGTTGAGAATATGATTTAAATGGACCCCGGATGATTAGATTAGCAAAACCGATGGCCCGTCGAAAAAGCAGCCAATCCCTGGGATTTTAAGTTTTCTTGAAAAGCGTGATATGGGTTTTATTCATAACACTGATTTGAGAGGACCTAGATGATTGAAAACTGAATGCACTGAGGATTTCACTGACATGCAAATAAAAAGCAGCTGCTACAACTTGATGAAGTTCTTGAAAGTTTCTTCAGAAGAATGAGGTGAAAAGACCTAGATGGCTGAAAATTTGAAACTCTTGGCTTTCTTCTTTAAAAAATTGATCTTCTGGATGAAAAAGCTTGAAAAAGCAAGGCCTTATGCTTGTTGGTCTAAAAAATTTGATGAATAACCAGCAAACATAAGTTCTTGAATCATGAAAATTCTTCAAACTTGCTGCTCCAACTTTCTCCTTTCAATGCTACCTACAAAAATGATGAATTTTACATTGAAATGATGCATTAAATAGACATTAGGGTTTGAATTAGGTTTGCTTTCTTTCGCTTTTATTTTCAAAACCCTAAAACCCTTTTGTTCATTGAACTTGGACGCCCATGCTTCATCTCATAATTTGAAACTTTAAAAATCGTGAAAATTCTACTAAGGCATGAGAAGTTGGGCGCCCTTCTTCACCTGGCGCGCCCACTTCAAGCAGTGTTAGTCATTTTTTTGATATTTTCAACTTTTCACAACTTTGACCCCCTACTTTGACCTCGATTTCCGACTTGCAGACTAATCTGATGAACGAGCTGAATGATCCATCGCAAAGCCTGACCCGTTCTGAGAAGATTGTTCTGGAGAAGTCTCTGGCTAAAAACTTTATTTCGACCTTCGAATTCATGGGAGCCTTTCTCCTCCAGGGGTGCCCATTTTGTCCAGAGTTAGCCATTTTTCTGATTTTCAATTTGTTCATTAACTCCTCTTCTACAGATGATCTTGTCGAATCTGGTGATCTGGGCATCAGATTGACTAATGATTATGCTCGTTGTGAAGCTAAGAAGATCTTAAGAGAGGTCTTTTGGGAGAGACTTCATCAAACAGTTGAGTTTGGGCCTTCAAAAGCTTGGGCGCCCCTGGCAAGCTGGGGCGCCCAAACTCACCAGAGATAGAATATTTTTCACTTTCTCACGTTTGCCTTTGAATTTCAATTCTTAGCTCTCATCAAACCCTCTATTCAGCCTCTCATATCTGGCAACTGCCAACTCCGATTGACGCACTGAATATCTCGTTAAAGAGTTGGATCAACTGTGAAGAAATCGTGTTAGGGCTACTTCTGCAAATTCATCTGTTTAGCCCCTTGAAAACTTGGGCGCCTCTTCTCTCTTGGGGCGCCCAAAACCTCCAGACTTAAACCATTTTTTCTGATTTTCATCTTCAAGTTCAAACCTCCATTCTGTATGTTCCACTTTGATCTGAATCCGCTGGAGATTGGACAGTCGGATGCTCTGACGGAGACAGGCGTGACGGAGCTGGCTTAATACTGAAGAGATCAAGCATATTCACAAACCCTAACTGCTGAGTTAGGTGTTCCAAAAAGCTGGGCACCCTTCTTCACTTGGGGCGCCCAAAGTTCTCATACTTAGTCAAATTTTGATAATCTTCATGTTTTCCATTCTGACTTTTGTGTGAATCCTCCCTGTTTGGCCTCGAATCCCGAGCGACTGGATGATCTATTGACTGCACCGTTGGACTCGTTGCAAAGCTGGAAAAGAACTGAGCAACTTTGGTTGGAGGTTCAAACCCTAATTTCAACTTTTAGTGCCCTAAAAAGATGAAACCTATTATTCTCTTAGAGCCCATGGGCAATGTTAGAAAATTTTCACAATTTTTCACTTTGCTTCTCGTTCTTGTGCTTGCTCACCAACTATTGCTTTTGTTCTTTGAGGTGTTGAATGCGTATGTGAGTTGATTGACCTCCATTGATGACCTGGAGCTCATTATGCTTGAAAAGCATAATAGACTGATGAGGGTAAAGCCGATTATTTTGAGATTACATTTTAGCGATATGAATGGTATATTGAGTGATCAAAATGGGTTTGAACTCCTAACGGACCAACTTTCTATTTTAGAAAGTTATGCCGATCATCGGTTCAAATAAACCCAAAAAGTTACTTATTTTTTAGAAAATTTCTAAAAATAACAGTTTTCCTAAAAAGTAGGGATGAAAAACTGAGATCTGGGTTTTGTAGATTAGGTCACTCTTAGCAGACCCAGATCGTCAGATTTTGAAAATTTTGCATTTTAACCCCTCATGCAGGACATGCACACCCAAATTTTGACCTTTTTGACTGATTTAACAAGACTTTTACTCATTTCTTCAAAATGTCTGTGTAACAAAAATTTTAATTTTGGGGTACAACACTGCTTACATTAAAGGCTTGAGTTGAATTTGTTTTTATGATTGAGCTATTTCCAAGGGGTAAAAGTTAGTATACAAATATTTTAATGTATTGTTTGGATTCAGCTACATGTTTCCAAAATGCAGATGCCAGAACCATATTAATCTAACTAGTAGGAGAAAGAAAGATTCATGATATTAATATTTCTAAATGCTCAGCAATATCAAACTTTCCACTGTAGCTCAAGAAAGAAAATATTAAAATTGTATCGTTATTCCCTTGGTGAGCTGTAAGGAATATGGAGTCTGGCATAGGAGTTGTCTTTATAACATCGTGGAATCCAAGAAGGAATCAACACAAAAAGATATGAAGTCTGTCTCTTCAAATAATTCCTTACCACTGGCTTAAAACCATACACGAAGCTTCTTAATTTTAATAGCTATCGATTTAAATTAGAAATCAATGCTAAGGGGAAGACTCGTATATATGGCACAATATGTAATCAAAGGGGTATCAGGCGGGCTTCCAAACAAGCTATTGGCTTGAAGATTTTGGTGTGATTCGCAACATTGGAAAATGAATGGAAGTTGAACCATTAATCATGGGAATAGTTATATAGACTATCGCAATTTAATATTCAATAGCACTCAAGAGAGATTGTGTGTAATGTCCCACCCCCAAATGGTACGATATTTTTTCCAAACACTTAATTTGACATATGCACACACAACTAATTATGCAAGATAATGTTTTCTAAGTATGAAGTATGATAAATAAGAGGATTTACGAACACATTCATATGCCACTGAATACATTGTTGTACCCCAAATTAAAAAAATTCCTACACTAAGACATTTTAAAAATTAAAAAAAAAGTAAAAGTCTTGTCAAATCTGTCAAAAAAGTCAAAATTGGGGTTTACATGACTTGCATGAGGGGTAAAAACTTGAAATTTTCAAAATATAACGATCCGGGTTGGCTCACAGTGACATTCTATAAAACCCAGATTTCAGTTTTTCATCCCTACTTTTTAGGAAAATTGTTATTTTTAGAAACTTTCCAAAAATAGGAACTTTTTCTAAGTTTTTCTGGGTTTCTTTCAAAATGGATGTTGGCAAAATTTTCTAAAAATAGAAAGTTTGGCTGTTAGGGTTCAAACTAATTTTGATTGGCTCAAAATACTTCCTCATCAAGCTGGTGTAGTCAAAATAACAAAACGATCAGTTTTGCCCTAGTGGGTCCATTTTGCTTTTTCAATTTCAGAAAGCATTTCGGGAACTCTGAAGCTGTCAATGGAGGCCAGTCAGCTACCAATTGCCAAATTCAACATTCAAGCACTGAACAAAAGATGAGATGATGAACATGCATGAAGAATGAAAGAGGAAGTTGAAATTTGCAGAATAAAAACTAAGTTTGGAAGCCATGGGCGCCCTAGAGCAACAAAGGCGCCCAACTTTTCAAGGCATTAGATGGTGAAATCAGGGGTCATGCTCCTAGGCACTGTTGTTTAGATTCTTCCTAGCTCCGCAGTGAGTCCGGCAACGCAATCATCAGATCAACCAGTCATCCAGAATTCAAGATCAAACGGGGAGGTCTCAACCAAAAGACAAAATGCAAACCACAAAATATCAAAAAATATTCTGAGTCTGGGAACTTTGGGTGCCCTAGGTGCCCAGGGGTGCCCAGCCTTTTGAGAGGTCAAACTTAGCAATTAGGGTTTGCAGATGAGCTCAATCTCTTCAGGATTCAGTCAGCTTCACAATGGATGTCTTCGTCAGATCGTCAAACATCTCAATCACCTGAAAATCCATATCAAGCTGAAGATATAAAATGAAGGTTCAACTTTGAAGAATGAAAATCAGGTGAAAATGGCTAAGTCTGGAGGAGTTGGGCGCCCCAGAAGGAGATAGGCGCCCTAGATTTTGAGGGCCTAAATGGATGAATTTGCCAATGAAGCCTCTAGCATGTCTTCTTCAGATTCGACCAAGCTTTCCAACGAAACCATCAGCAAATCAATCAGAGTTGGCAGTCATCAGATGTCGAAGGCGGAACAAAGGAAAAAAACACAAGCAAAATATCAAAAATCAAAAGCAAGGTAAAAAATATAGAAAAATTTCCAACTCTGGTGAAGTTGGGCGCCCCAACTAGCCAAGGGTGCCCAAGCTTTTGAGCCCTCAGATGCAGCTTTCAGGAGACATCACTCCCAAGAGACCCCCTTCAGAGTCAGTCAGCCTATCCAGTGAATCTAACAGCCAGTCGATCCAATCAGTCTAGCTCCCGAAATCGCGAATTCATCAGAAGATCAAAGGGAAGTGAAGAGAACTTGAAGAATGAAAAATGGCTAACACTGAGAAAGTTGGGCGCCCTAGAAGGAGATGGGTGCCCATGATTTTGAAGGTCTAAATGAAGTTTCAAGCCAGAGTTGCCTCCAGAACAATCTTGTCAGATTCGATCAAGCTTCGCGACGAATCATTCAGCTCGTCCATCGGATCAATCTAGAAGCCGAAGATCGAAGATCAAACAAGGTTCAAAATCATGAAAAGGTTGAAAACTCAGAAAAATGACTTAGTATGGAAGAAATTAGCGCCTCCAACCAAGAAGGGCGCCCAAAATGCCTTGCCTTGGCCAAATTTTTCAAAAATTCAAATTTCAAGATGAATGAAAACATCCATGTTCAATGCACAAGCAGATTTTAGGGTTTGGAGGATTAAAGCAAAAGAAAGCATTTTTTTCTCAAGCCTAAAACCTATTTAAGATGCCTTTGTCATTCAATTTTCATCATTCTTTGCAAGTGGCGTCCAAGTTGAAGAGGAGCAGCAACTTTAGAATTTTTCTTTTCAAGATTTAAGAGCTCAAGCTTGCTGATTTCTCAAAGTTCTTCATCAATTTTCAGACCAACAACATAAGAGCTTGCTTTTACATGCTTTTTTCATCCAGAACATCAAATTTTCAAAGGAGGAGGTCAAGTTTTTCAATTTTCAGTGATCTGGGTCATCTCAGCTCATCATTCTAAACAATTTTTGAAGAAAAATTTCAAGTTGCAGCAGCTGCTTTTTCCTTGCATGTCCATGAAATCATCAGAACTTTCAAGATTTGATCATCTGGGTCCTTTCAAAATATTCTTCTGAGCAAAACCCAGATGCTAGTTTTTTTGTGAAAAATTTCAGATTCTAGGGTTTGTTGCTTTTTCAATTAGCCTTCAATATTTTCAACATCTGATCAACTAGGTTCATCCAAAATGAACCTTTGAACAAAATCCAAGTGCCAGCTTTTTTTCGAGAAAATTTGAAGAAATTAGGGTTTGCTACTTTTTCAGTTTACACTCAAAAATTTCAAAAATGGGCAATTTGGGTCTTCTTGTAACGAAATTCTGAACAAAACCCATATCTCAAAAAAAAATCGAAAAATTTGTCCATTTGAAGAAGAAAAAAACATCATTTTAAATTTAGAAAGTGTGCAAAATTTGTCTGAATATTGGCAAGTTTACAGGCAATCTTCAAGGTTTTCATAGTGGAATACACTCCCAATGATTTCAAGACCAAGTCAGTACTATACCATGACTTCATCAAAGCGGCTGAAGCCCGACTTGCATCACATCAAACCCGGTGATTAAGAGCTTACGTGCTTTTGGAGGAAGCCCAGCGGTAACTGCTTTACAATCGAGGAAACCTAGGGCACTTTCTGGGACTTTGGCCATCAATTTCCCTCTTGATTACAAAGTCTAGAATTTGCCAATAAGCTTGCATAAAGCATTACAAATAAAACATTCAGGGGAGATTCCGATACATTAGATGGAAGATTTATTTGCAACTTTGAAGCCAAATGTGATTGAAAAATGCTATAATTCCATGGCCTAAAGGTATGACTATTGTATCAAGGAAAGAATGTAGAAAGGTTATAGGATATGCATAAAAGAAATCTGACAAAAGATATAGAGGAAGTGGATGAAAGAAAAACTTAAGACTCTGTCGAAGAACATCGAGCGAGGGGAATTCAAACATGAAATTGCTATCATGATCACCTTGCTCAATAGGGTCACTGGTCAAGAGGATGCTACAAAATTCCAGCCCTGGATGTTCTATGTTATACCTCACATCATGAAGAAAATTGAGTTCTATGATTGGGCAACCTTAATCAGTGAAAGCCTCCATCAACAAATAACAGAATACTTCCAGATTCATAAATTCCACATGGTCTCCTACCTAGTCTACCTGTGCTTCAAGGCCAGGTGAGGAAGGAGTTGAACGAGGGGGCCTCACGAGGCATTGCAGCTATCGTAACTACTACCTAGAGGCTGGAATTCCACTTGAAGTCATTTGCACTTCTAATACAGAGGGTGAAGCAAGGCATTCCTCCGTACACATAGTCACGAGACACAGATAATGAGTTGCACGTTCGTATTTCATCAACTTCTAGGGAATGGCAGAGTGGGAAAATTGGTTTATACAATTTCCTACCTTCACCTACATTAGAGTCTATGGCTTCTCTAGTGCTCCACTCATGTTAAGGAGGTACCCATCGGATAAGAGTTGTTTTTCATGGAATGGCTCAACGGTTTCAAAAGAACACAAGAGACAAATCCTTGCGTGGAAAAAATGTCACATCTTCAAAGTGAGAACCTATGAGAGGATATCTGAGGATTTTGTTTCATACAAACAAAGGATGATTGAGGCTCTCCTGTTCATAAATGAGTTTGTTGCAGAGATTCCTTCTCAGTATAGTCATGAAGATGGTTCCTATGTTGGACTTGACTAAGTGCAAGCCCAATTTTAGAATGTTGTCCATTGCAGTGATGGCAGCGATTTAGTTGGTGGTAGGATGAGTAAGATTTCCATGATGTCAACAAGGTTCGAGAAAGCGGCCAATGAGGTTAAACATTTTTTGAGATCAATTGCAGATGGTGAAGAAATCATAGAAAAGCAAAACTTTGCTATAGATAGTATTGATGCACCTAACAGAGACATAGTTTCCAACTTTTTGGTGGATGTGATCGAGATTTAAAGCAGCCATCATCTAGAAGCTTTCTTTCTGTTTTCTTTCTATTCTCGTCTCAATTCTTATCTACTCTTTGAAGAAGAGAAAGAAAACAAAATTGTAAGAGTTGGCATTTTTGCTTGAGTGTTCCACCACTTTCTGGCGATTTGGTTTCACTATGATTTTTGTAGGTCTGATTTTTTTTGTTTTAATTGATATTCTTCTTTTTTTTTTGTGTTTTTTCTTTTGATGCCAATAATGCTAACAATACTAACAAGCATTTACATGCAATGTGAACTTTAAATGAACTAATCTACTAAGACAATTTGAGTAATGACTCAAATTAAGTGCCAAAGATACTTTCTTCATTACAAAATAGATTGCATACAACATATAACATACATCTTTTCAAAAGCTAGATATAACTTCTACTAAACTTTAACTTATAGCCTTGTAACTCTGTGAATAGTGTTTTGCTACAGTACCAAACCCCAAATAAGTGCTTACAACTTTCGAATGACAAGCTTTTCCCACCAAAAGACGAATTGAGAAGCTTTTTAGGGTAAGGGTACCCCTTTTGGAAGTGATTAAGAAAGCCACTAAAAGGAGATAGATCTTCTGCAGCTGATTAAGAGCTCCCTCATAAAGGAAAGATAAAAGAAGCTCAAACAACTAAAGCATAAGCAGGCTCCCATATGGAGATGAAATGGAGTCAATGCTTGCTCAAAGTCCTTCCGGAAAGAAAGCTCTTTTTTTCACATGGCTCCAAATGAAGTAACTAAACTCAGATCAGCAACTTTAAGGTGGTGTTTCACACCCTCAAGCAGCTCACAAACGAACAACAAGCCCCCTCCAAGCTCACCAACTATAGAAATCAGGAAACCCTAGTTTTCCCTCTCTCCCAAACTCCAAACTCACAAGCCAAGCAAGCAAAATAATCTTCAAACATGAGGAGGTCGAACTTCTCCTCTTTCTTTTATAATTTCACATTGAAATCACTATTCATTAAAGTGAGTTACTATTCACTTAAGTTATAACTTTTTTCCACTTTAGTAATGAATAGTAACTAAAAAAATAAAGTGACCCCTCCTTTTTTAAGACACATGGTCTCTAGACCAAGGATGGTGAAATTAAAGGTGAAGATCATAATTTTTAAGCATAAATATCATGCCAAGTGCACAAATTCACCCCGTTGCCATACTCTAGATATCAACATTGCAAATTCACGACCAAGTGCCCGTTCTAGTGATCCTCTATCCAAAACCATTAGCCTACGAGGGTCGACATGATAGGCTAATCCTCTTATTCACAGAAGATTAATTAGAAGGGGACATTACAGTCCGCCCTCCCTGAAATTGCTTGTCCCCAAGCAATCTCAACTCCGAATGTTGTAGAATGTCCTCGCTCTCCCATGTAGCGTCCTCTACGGGCAAGTCCTTCCATTTAATCAGGTATTCCCTGATGACCCTTCTCCGCAACTGTCTCTCCCTGACTTCCAAGATGGCTTCAAGAACCAAAATTAATTTCCCCTCATCATCTAGGGGTGGTAAAGCTATAGAACGAACAACACGATGTCCTAACGCCTTCTTGAGGTGCGATACATGAAATACATTGTGCACCTTGCTATCTGCCGGTAGATCCAACTCATAGGCCACTTCGCCTATCCGCCTGATGATTCTAAAGGGTCCATAGTACCGGGGCTTCAGTTTCTCTGCACCACCCTTCCTAAGAGTGGACTAACAATAGGGTTGCAGCATCAAATACACCATGTCCTCAACCTCAAATGAACACTCCACTCTCCTCTGGTCTACATACTGTTTTTGTTGATTCTGTGCCTTCTGAATGTTCTCACGAAGTGCTCTCATAATATCTTCATTCTCATGTAAAAGATCCCCAACACTGGGCACTCTACTGTCACTCAACAATAAATCAAGGAAGTTCGGCGCCTCATACCCATATAATGCCATGAATCGGGACATCTGAATTGACATGTGGTGAGTGGCATTATAACAGTAATCACAAAGATGAATCCAATTCACCCAACCCTTTTGTTGCCCTGCTATATAGTTTCTAAGGTATCCTTCCACCCATTTATTTACAATTTTCGTCTAACCGTCTGTCTGCGGATGGTAGCTAGTGCTCGGAGTAAGCTCGGTCCCACAAAGCCTAAATAGTTCTTTCCAGAAGTGACTCAAGAACCGACTGTCCCTATCGCTGACAATGCTTCGGGGTAGCCCATGCAACTTGAATACCTCATGGAAAAACAGTTCTGCAACCTGCGTAGCTGAATATGTAGCTGCTATCAGGAAAAAGTGAGCATATTTAGTGAGGCGATCAACAACTACATAAATACAGTCTCTACCCTGGGCTTTCGGCATGCCCATAATGAGATCCATCGACAAGCATTCCCACTTCTTGTCCGGAATCGGAAGCGGCTGAAGTAGCCCAGCTGGATAGTTGTGTTCTTGTTTGTTCTACTGACAGACTGGACATTCTCTGACATATTTGAGGACGTTTGACTTGAGTCATTTCCAAGTGAAACGCTCCTGAACCTACTTGTAAGTTTTGAAATATCCAGGGTGTCCGGCCATAGGTACATCATGGAAGGCCCTTAATATCGTGTTCTTCATTTTTTATCCTAGGGTCAAAAAGATCCTCCCTTTGTAAATGATAAGATCATTTACAACTGAATATCTGTTGTCTTGTACTGAACCCTCAACTATGCCAGAAGCCCACGAGTCTTTGGCATATTTTGCTATAATCAGGTGCCTCCAATTCTCTGAAATCTCGATCATAGAGTTCAAATGTGGTAGGTGTGATAAGGCATCAGCCACAACATTCTAGGTCCCTTTGACATAAGCGATGTCAAAGTCGTATGATTGCAACTTACTAACCCACTTTTGCGGACGATCATTCAGATCTCTCTGTCTGAGGAAATGCTTCAAGCTGTTATGATCGGTCTTAACACAAAATTTGCTGCCTACGAGGTACTGCCTGAATTTGGCCAACGCATGCATGATGGCCAACATTTCCTTGTCATAAATGTTGTAGCTCCTCTCTGGTCCTCTTAACTTTCGGCTCTCGAAAGCTATCGGATGCTTGTTCTGCATGAGGACTGCGCCAATCCCTTCACCCGAGGCATCACACTGAAGCTCGAAGGGTCTAGTGAAATCTGGTAATGAAAGGACAGGACAAGAAGTCATCAATTGCTTAAACTTCTCAAAACACTCCTGTGCCTCAGGAGTCCAAACGAATGCCCCTTTCCTTGTTAGGTCTGTAAGTGGTGTTGCATGACGTGAATACCCACTGACAAAACGGCAGTAGAAACCACACAAGCCCAAAATTCCTTGAAGCTGAGTAAGATTCTCGGGAGTCAACCACTCAATAATAGCTCTGACCTTGTCGAAATCCATACGCACACCCTCTGCGCTAATAATATGGCCCAAGTACAGCAACTCAGTCATACCCAACTCACATTTTGATTCCTTGGCTTACAAGGACTCACTATCTAGAATACCCAGTACTATATCTAGATGTGCAATATGCTCATCCCAAGCCTTGTTGTATACCAAGATGTCATCAAAGAAGACAAGAAAGAACCTCCTCAATTGTGACTGGAAGATCCTATTCATAGTGGACTGGAATGTAGCAGGTGCATTGGTCAACCCAAATGGCATAACCAGAAACTCAAAGTGTCCACAATGACAACGGAAAGTTGTCTTATCAATGTCCTGTTCCCTCACACGAATTTGATGATACCCTTACCTCAAGTCTATTTTTGAGAAGCAACGGGCACCGTGTAGCTCATCTATCAGCTCATCAATATGGGGAATAGGATACCTGTTTTTGATTGTCCTTTTATTTAGTAGTTTGTAGTCAATGCACATCCGCAAGGTACCATCTTTTTTCTTCACTAACACAACGGATGAGGCGAATGGTGACTTACTAGGTCTGATGTGTCCCATAGCGAGCAACTCCTCAATAGTCTTCTCTATTTCATCCTTAAGTCGCTTAGAATGCCTGTAAGGTGTGACAATCACGGGCTTTGCACCCTCTTCCAACTCAATGAAGTGCTCAATACCACAGTCTAGTGGTCTACCTGATGGGATCTCACTTAACACAATTAATATCCGCCCTAGGCGTCCCAATCACACTCCTGTTATCCTCTACAACTCGGTTTTGTTGTATCCGCGGAACAAACTGCTGCATCGTTGCTGTGAACCCTTCAAAAGCCAAAGTCATCTGCTCAAAAAGCTCTCTACCATCTCTATCTTCATTGTTTTCTTCATTTGTTCTTTCGTTTCTCGGTGGGCCCTCTTCTTCCCTGTCACCCATTTTTGCTACTAGTATATCTTCAAATGGGTTATCCTCCTGCCAATTGTCTACTTGCGCTGCCCTTCTGCGAGTGTAGTACCTAGTATGACTCTCATGTGAAACTTTGACCCTCCAAGATGGCAGGATCAAGGCTCTGATACCACTGTAGTGTTCCACCACTCTGCTGATTGGGTTTCACTATGATTTTTGTAGGTCTGATTTTTTGGTTTTCAATTAATATTCTTCTTTTTTTGTGTTTTTGCGTTTGATGTCAATAATGCTAACAATACTAACAAGCATTTACATGCAATAGGAACTTTAAATAAACTAATCTACTAAGACCATTCGAGTAATGACTCAATTCAAGTGCCAAATATACTTTCTTCATTACATAATAGGTTGCATACAACACATAACATACATCTTTTCAAAAGCTAGATATATTTTCTACTAAACTTTAACTTACAGCCTTGTAACTCTGTGAATAGTGTTTTGCTACAGTACCAAACCCCAAATAAGTGCTTACAACTTTCGAGTGACAAGCTTCTCCCACCAAGAGACGAATTGAGAAGCTTTTTAGGGTAAGGGCACCCCTTTTGGAAGTGATTGCAGCCACTAAAAGGAGGCGTCTTTTTTCTTTATGCTGATTGAAACCCTCATAAAAGGGTGGCTGGCTGTAGGTGCAAAACTTAGCTCCAAAACCTTCTAAAATGCGAACAGCTCCCTTGTAGATGAAAATGGAGTCAATGGCAGCAAAGTCCCTGTCAGAAGAAAGCTCTAATAACTTGCAAACAGCAATATATGGCTCCAAATGAAGTAACTAAACTCAAATCAGCAACTTTAAGGTGGTGTTTCACACCCTCAAGCAGCTCACAAACGAACAACAAGCCCCCTCCAGGCTCACTCACTGCAGAAATCAGGAAACCCTAGTTTTCCCTCTCTCCCAAAGTCCAAACTCACAAGCCAAGCAAGCAAAATAATCTTCAAACATGAGGAGGTCGAACTTCTCCTCTTTCTTTTATAATTTCACATTGAAATCACTATTCATTAAAGTGAGTTACTATTCACTTAAGTTATAACTTTTTTCCACTTTAGTAATGAATAGTAACTGAAAAATATAAAGTGACCCCTCCTTTTTTAAGACACATGGTCTCTAGACCAAGGATGGTGAAATTAAAGGTGAAGATCATAATTTTTAAGCATAAATATCACGCCAATTGCACAAATTCACCCTGTCGCCATACTCTGGATATCAACACTGCAAATTCACGACCAAGTGCCTGTTCTAGTGACCCTCTATCCAAAACCATTAGCCTACGAGGGTCGACGTGATAGGCTAAGCCTTAGTTGTAAAAGCAAGGAGATTTTAGGGTTCCCTACTCCTCTACTTGTCTATAAATAAGAGCAGCCTTGCTCATTTATTTTTAACTGTACTTGTGATAACAAATTGCTAAGCCTCTTTTGCCTGCAAGTTGTTGTTGTGTAGTTGCTGTTCACTTTGTGTAAGAACGAATTTGCAAGTCTCTTTTAGCTGCAAATTCTTGTTCAATGCATGTGTTTAGTGTAATCTTTTGTTCCAGAGATTTGAGAAATAAAGTCTTGTGCCTATTTTTCCCTGATATAATGTCTCAAGTTTCTGTTTATTGTGTTATGCTTATATGATCTTTAATTTCAGCTTGCATTGAAAGTAAGTAGATGTATGTTGGAAGGAGAGTTTATCTAAGTATTTTGTCAGAGAATCAAACTTTGTTCATTTCTATTTCTCTTACTCTGCGTTTACTTGAGAAAATAGAAACGTCATTAGCGTAGGTTAGTCGTAGTTGAAATTCCTTAAACAAAAAATCTCAGCTATGCCGCTTGAGTTTTATAAACCTTGTGCTCTTAGTTGAACCAAAAAAATAGGCAAATTAGATTTAATTTACTTTCTTGAAGACCATCAGCAAAGAGAGAGCTTCCCCTCCTAATTTGAAGAGCAGTTTTACTGTGCATAGTTGTTTGTTTCTAATTCGCATTCCAAAGGTGTGAATTAAAACGCAAACATACATCACTGGTTTCTTGCATTATAATGAACAGCAGCACCAAAAAGATTCTTAATTGAAGATACAATGACTGTAACAGACTTGAAACATCCTTCACTAAATCCTGTACACTTCATAACAGGTCATTACATTACATAGCATCATGGACAGGACTGCAACAGTAGTTACACTACTGATTTCTGAGTATTGACATGATTGATTACAAGATGGAATAACCCAGATTTGTACAGCAGTTATGAGGCTCAGTTCCAAACACCATTTACACACAGCCTAGGAAGAAACAGGCTCAGTAAAGTGAATCAGACCTGACTGTCATATGATTGAGCAAGCTAATAACAGTATAAATGACTAACATGCCACCAATTACAACCCAGCACTTCCAAAAATGGTGAAAGGCACAGTTAAAAGTTTCCAGACCTGGGTAATGAATGATTGCTAAGCACAGTTTACACACAGTAGCATATAACACTCAGTTTTCTGATTACTAGCAATAACAGACCTCAGCAACAATGAATTCTGAGTGGAAAGAAGGATGTGAATTCTGAGTGGAAAGAAGGATGAATAATGCAATATAAATTATGCTCAGACCTGGTATGGTGTTGGTCTGTGACTGGAATGTCTGAAACATCTCTAGAACTCACCCAGAATGCAACTTCAGACCCGTTCAGAATGATAAATGCATAACAGTAGCTTCTATAGGGTTTGAACTCCACAATGATAACCACGCCCAGCCATATTCAGACTCCTATGACCTTCAGAAAAGCATGGCACATATTCTTCCACACAAACCCTTATAAAATTCTGAATATAACCTCTTACATGGCACTAAATTGCAGATTTCATAGATATCACTGTTCACTGGTACTGTAGCTCGGGTACTGTAGCATGGCACTGTTCACGCCACTGTAACAGCTAACAAAACTTCTGATCTACGTAAGCAATCTCTGAAAATCAAACAAAACTATCTCCAGTTGAGCACAAACGTGACCTCTAAATAAAGCCACCAATATTTGCACAATGGAAGAGAGGCTACGTTCTCTAAGATTGAATTTACAGCAAAACCCTAGGTTTCTTCCTCAAAGCCAAAGCTTCTTCAGAAAAGACTACGTTCTCTAAGATTGAATTTACAGCAAAACCCTAGGTTTCTTCCTCAAAGCCAAAGCTTCTTCAGAAAAGACAAGTGTTGAATGATTTCAAGAATGAATTCATTTGCATTTCAAAACCCTTTTATACTCTCCTTCATTGGGTCAATTTCTCCAAGAGGCCCCTTTTTAATCATTTAATAATATATTATAATGTTTGCTTGCCTTTTGATTTGAATTTATTATTTATATTATTTAATTACTTGAGCGCCAATATCAAGGAATTTTATAATTTGTCATTTATCATTAAATGGCCCACTTATAATAAAGTCAAAATAAAACATTATAATATGCACTTTATAATTAATTATTAATAAAGTATTACTTTATTAATAATTAAAATGTCATAGCTCCAAAAATACTCATTATTTCTCGATTCCGTCAAAACCAGGTGGTCAACCACAGAAACCACTACCAATCCAGATGCCTTTCCCAAAATCGAAAGGTCGGCCACTGACACTCAACTGACTTACTATAAATAGTAAGTACCTCAAAACGGAACTAAAAACGTCTAAATAGCCTAGCCTCAGAATATACAAACAAACAGGAGAGGTAAACACTATCAACTGCCACTTGAAGAGCTCATTAACGCCCAACTGTACCCTCTAATCACTGAACACTAGCGTACGAGGGTCACATGATAGGCTAATCCTCTTAACTTTGATGCTCTCGAAAATGGAGACATTATATTGCGGCTACTTTTGGAGTTATTCAAACGCCACATATTACTAGCGCCAGGTTGGAACTAACAAAAGTCTATAGTTGCCACCGTGTCTCTCATAAGGTGCGAATGGTGTTTAGACAATATGTCCTGGCCACTGTATATTACCTTGGATGCTGAAGCAAATCAAATGGTATTGATTAGAGGTTTGCATTGGAGTTTAGCATTGAATTATATTCTGAATAGAATGCTTTGAATTTCCTGGAAGTGAGAAAGTAAATTAGCAAGTATTAAGGGGCCGCCGAAATTAAAGGAGGAGCATGTAATGATCGAATGCATCCAGGGAAAGGTCAAGACTCCAAGGAAATCTTTGTAGTCTTCAAACTTCTTACGCAGCCTTTTAAAAAATTCATATGCTAATCGTTGCTAAGGAAAGGAGGGGCGCTAATGCAACATTTAAGAGCTGAGCTGCTAAGTTTATTAAAATATGCATCGGGTCTGGGTGCTAGCAGGAGTATTTAGAGCAGTGATTAATTCATGAGCCATTATAACCCTTGCACAAGTATGAGGCCATATATGAATCAGATGCTAGCACTTGAAGTGGACAACCAAACATCATACTCACTGTCTACCAGGTTAGCGTCATATGTAAGATTTTATTAAAAGATTGGTTTGTATTATTTAAAGATAGTTTTTTGGAATTTGTATTAGCCGTATATTCAGAGTATGAAGCAAATCTTATTTATAAGACTTGCTCTGCTAAAAATAATGAAGGAAAACGATATTGTGAATGCATTGTAAAAATCACTTACATACTGTGAAACAAAAATTGATTACAAACTCAGAGCAACAGTGAGTGAACTGTTTGACAAAATGCCTCAAAGGATCAATTGGTGATTTGGTTCAAAAAAATTGGTTATTAAATTTGCTGAGGAAAGTACAGATCAGGGTAGGCCATTAAAGACATAACACTTTTTCTTATAGGGTTAAGGTATTTTAGATTTTCTTAAGTTATACTCTGAATAGATTTCTTTTAGAAGATAAATTTTAAACCACAGTGAGAGTTTTTCTTTTAATTTATACCCTGATGTGGATTTAGATAAAAAAGACAGGTTTTCCCCTAAAATAAGTCAGTTTCATAAAAGATCAGCCTACTATTTTAGGTCTTAGGTGAAAGAAGAATGGATTTTTTTCAAGTCCTGTTCATTTTTTAATAAACACCATTTTTTATAATGTATAACATGTATTTTTATCCATATGCACTATGTTTGACATGAAATAACAAAAGTATTTATTTCTTTATTTAGTTTCCAATTTTTTGCCAAGTTTTTCCCATTTTATGCCCAAGTAATTGAATTCCATTTAAACTTTTGCAATGGTGTGCCAATGCCACACAACTGATACCCTACTATGATTGCTGCTGGACAAATATCAAAAAGGAAACTTCATGACAAAATACACCATAGAACCTTTACTTCACATCTATTAATGTCTTCAATTCTGCACACGTTAAGAAACAAGACTTAAATACATAGGAATTTCTGTCTTACCGTAACAGATTATGGAGAGTGTTTAGATATAATATCTTGGTAAACAAGCAATTCTCTTAAATTACGCTTTGCATTGAGATCTTAAGATTTGAAATAGAACAAAAACATTAAGGTAATACTAAAGTTACTGAGAACTTTCACAAAAAGATATATTCAAAAGATACCACTTCAATGTTTAGGGACCAACATTTCCTCCATTTCCTCTACTGCTATTGTACTTTTATGTACAATTACATAACAAAGGCCAGAGAATAATAAACCTTATATCCATCTTAGTATCAGCAGCTCCAAGCATACAGATAAACCGACTTGGGCAATGGTCAAAGCCATGCAATAATGTAGCCCACCGAACAGCACAAAATCTTGCTTCACTTTCCACCTTGTAAAAATTAAAAATTAAATGAAATAAATTTCAAATGTGTGTTCAACCATTATAATATAATCGAGTCTTATAACTACCAACTAATGTTAGTCAGCACAAACTTACCACTTGACAATTTTCCAGGAGAAGTTCATCCAGTTTTTTCAACACCATCTCATCAGAGTCCTTTCCATATAAAATGCAATTGTTCATATTAGTGGAGATTAGACACAAAATAATTGCCAAATTAATAGAAATTTGAGATATAATTCTATGAAGCAAACTTCCACTCAAACAAACAATTTCAGATCTCAAAGAACTTCTGAACAAACAATGGCATCCAAACAAATCTTTTTGTAGAATTCAAATTTAAGGCACACTTTTCTGTCTCTGGCTCCATGCTACATAGTTTCAGATTCACTTGTCTCTAGGACAGTGACCATCCATCAATATCTCTCTGATGAAAAGAATTGGTGCCTGGCCTAAATGAAATCTGGCAACAAAGAACCCAATAATCCAACTGTACATAGAACCTAGAAAAGTTGAGGAGTTATGGTTGTAATGGGCCTAAGGGAAATCTCCATCCATAGTCACAATATAATCCCAATATTGTTTTAAAATTGCTCTATAGATTTTCCTTCAAAGCAAACCTTCTTAAATCCTCTTGTCAAATTTTGGGCGTTAATTGAAGACTGAGAAGAGATTTGTCCACATCTAGACTCAAATTGTCAAGTAAAGCAATAGCTTGGGCGAGAATAACCTAAACCCTAGTCAGCTACCTCATGGACGATTGCTGGGCTAAACACTAATAGCTGCTTTGTCCGGACAATCTCCTTGCCATATCCCAAGAAAAAAAAAGACATAGTGAGACACTCCTCAATAAGAGCCCATCTTGTGCGACACAGTCCCAGATTCAAAACCTCTAAAGAGTATTTTTAATAATTACAGTTGCATAAATTCGCTAACTCTCACTTTTAAAGAATAAGTTATGTACAATGAAGGACCAGTGAAAAGAACTCCAAGGTAGAGATAGAAGTAATACATCTCAACTTTTACCCCTTAAATGTCAAAATATCTGTTTTACCCTCCTGTCTTGCCATGTTGACATCCAACCACTGGTTGTAACAGACACTGTCAAAGCATCTAGTCAACAATAGAAACCTACAACTGCCAAAGCCATCAAGAAAAAGTAATTGGAAACAAGCGTAATGGAAATAAATAGACTACAATGGAGGCAACCTCTGTTAAAGTAGGACATCTCAAGATGAAATTTCCAGATTATAGATGTATAAGCAAAATAGTGTAGGACAGAGTGGACAATACTTCTACTGTAGTGGATATCTTTTGTGTTGACTGCATGGGTACAAATCTGTTCAGTGACTCATCCATATTAAACTATGACCAATTTTCAAAAAATTTGCAAAAACTATGAAGCGAAACTTCTCTATCCTCTTATGGCTTTGGAATCCCAAAAGATAGCATATGGTATCAACATAGATTCCGTTGCCCATGTCTTGCTCCCCCTTGTGTTTTAAGTATTTGCATTAAAGTAACCATAAAACCATACAGCACTGAAAAAGCCCAGAAACTTCTGGTTGAAAAAATAAAATTTTGTTATAATGATGCTGAATTCAACAATAAAACCACCCTTTCTCAAAGTGTTCAATTGGAAAAGAAATATGAGTACTAACAAGACAATCACTTTGTAGGTGGCTTTTGCATGAACATTTCAGATCACACTCCATGATCCATAATCAGAATGAGTAAAAAATACAATGGATTGCAGACTTTGTTCATTGAATAGATGGTAAGGTCAAGGGTAGGAAAGGAGGGAGCAGGAAACTAGATAAATTAAGATAAGAGATAGAAAAAAAGTGGGATGAGGATTGATAAACAATTATGAGTAAAAAAGTGGGATGATGGATCATGGAGAATGATCTGAAATATTTATGCTAAAAACATGTACACAGTTATTAAAAAAAGCACTCTCAAACAGTTAAATGGACTGTGGAAATATCATGTCACACCTTGTATGCTGCAGCAAGTGAATTAACTGCTTCTTGCACTGTGAAACGAATAGAAGAATCCTCCTGCTTTAGAGCTTGAAAAAGACGGACTGCCATTTCTGTATTTCCTCTGCTCAAAAATAGGAACCAGATCTCTAAGATAGTTTCCAAATTGCTACCATATTTATTCCCACAGTTAAATGCTCATGAACCTTAAATAAGTATGATATAAAAACAATTACAGAAAATCTAGAATATTTTCTTAAAAGTTTGTGTGTATCTGAGACCTGAACAGTTGCGGTGCTCGTGGAGCAAGCTGCCCAATAGCCTGATATGAAAAGGCTTTAATTTCCCGCAAGGAAAATTCTGGAAATATCAACAACACATTAAAGAAGTTGAACTTGAAAAACAATATCGTTAAAAGTGTTTTCATCGTGCCAATTCTCACTCTGAAATGAAACTAATAAATTGTTAATATAACTTAATTAGATAGTAAACCACACACTTCTCCTATCTTAATTAGATAGAAAACCACATAATACCTATGAATATTCTCCTGTCTTCATTAGATACAAATCACAGACTACAAATGAATTATATCATGTCTTTCAATCAGTCACAAAAATTAAAATGTACCACTTAAGAAATAAGGAAAAGACACGATTCCCATAAAGTCAGCATTCATATGGTGAATAATGGAAGGTATTTATGCCCATTAAAGCAGCGAACCAGACCTGACTCAACCGTTGCTTTCCCATCAAGAAACTTTAAAACCCCAGTTAAAATAAGAGGTCCCATGAGCTTCAATTGATCTTCAGATGCCTGCAGTAAAGAGACAGAAAAAGTAGATTACTAATTCAGTTCTTGA
The DNA here is from genome assembly GCA_007258455.2 of Sequoia sempervirens. Classification (NCBI taxonomy): domain Eukaryota; kingdom Viridiplantae; phylum Streptophyta; class Pinopsida; order Cupressales; family Cupressaceae; genus Sequoia; species Sequoia sempervirens. Next base: position 22,093 of record VDFB02122838.1, read on the forward strand.
CAGAAAGTTTTGACTATCTTGCCTGAAAGAAAACACTCAAACAGGGAAGAAAAAAGGAGTTGCCCTATTCCATTTCTGAGAATCATATAAAAGAGGCTCTAAAGTCACAAAGATAGTCAGAAATGAGACAACTGCCCAAACGTTTAACTCTAAGGATACATCTTAATCCAGATATAATCCCAAAAAAAGGTTTTGTGGTATTCCATCTCATGTCCTCTTTATTAAGAGGATACACTTCAAAAAATTCGATGCCTGATAATCATATGAAGAAGTCACAAAGATGGTCAGAAATGAGACAACTGCCCAAATGTCCAACTCTAAGAATACATCTTTGGATATTGTTAAATGAGGAGTGGAGAGGGAGGAAGAATATCCTTATACTCAAGAAATTATTATTTCAGTTTTCAGGTGATACTGTGATACTACCCAAGCAAGGGAAGAACATAGAGTCAATACCCAGCATGAAAAAAATTTGCCCATAGAATTACGAATGAAAACATGCTACAGCTATACTCGAACCAGCAACATTAAAATCAGATTATACAACAGCAATCTGATTTCGGAAATCAAAAATAAACTCAATTTGCACTCCTGGATGAAGCACAGTCTTCAGAATCCAACTGGGTATTGTCTTGCAAGTACGAAACTTAATGGATGGAGCTAGGATGTATGCTTTCCCCGAAGCGAGAGCTCTGAATTCATTTCAGCAGAATTTCGATACAATAATCCATAATGAATACCAAATGTTGGAGCAAAGGCTTGTATTTATAACACTTTTGAGGTGACTCTTTGAATTCCTTCTTTTCCCTCCAAGAATGGACGCCCAAACTTTTGGATAATAATTTTTCAAAATAAAACATTTTAATCTCCACACTCTCCAAGGCGTCCAAGGCAAAAAGGAAATTATTTAACCTTTAAAAATATTAAATACCTCACATGAGGCGGTGTCCACCATTAAACTCCACCTTTTAAAACATCATTAAGTCATTACTCTAGGCCAAGGGGCCAAAAATGCTAATAAGATATTAAATGACTTAAATAAATCATTTTACCAAAATGAGCGTCAAAATGCTAAAAGCCAAATATACCCAAATTGCTTTGCCCGAAATGGAAATTGCACTATATTGTTGAATTGTTGCCAACAGAAGCACTGCCAAAAATAGAACTTACTAAAAATAGTAAGTTGTTCCAAACTCATTTTAAGCACAACCGAGCAGTCATCGTGACTTACTAAAAATAGTAAGTGCTAGAAAAAGTTGTCAGATGGAGATGCATGTTACACCATTCTGAAGCTCTCTGAAAACCCGGAAAAACCCAGAAACCTTTCGCACATACAAAATATTTGCCAAAAATGCATGTCATTTTCTTGTCATGCATGTTACCTCATCCTGAAGCTCTCCAAAAACCCAAAAAGCTCCACCAGGCATGCATCAAAAACTCACATGCAAACCTTCAAAAGCTCATCTGAAACCTCCTCCAAAATAGGGAACCCTAATTTTCCCTTTTGATCAACGTATGGATTTCCTAAAATAGGCTATCAGTCATAGAAGAGCGTATGGCTGAAATGGGGACATTACAGAGCAATAGCGATGGCATTTTTGAAAGAACCCGACTTACTTTTCTGTCGACTTAGCATATGAAACTTTTCATCAACAAACTTCCCATGCTCAAGTCCAAAATGATATATTTTAACAAACCATTATTCATTGAAGATTTTTTATCTTTTTTTGCATAATGTAAAACTCTTCACTCTACATCAACTTCTTCAGTAGGCATTCAACAACAACATAACCAAATGCAAGAGATAACCTCTATAAAGCTTCAAATCTGCCATATTTTTTTGTAGCATGAAGCCCCACACATAAACCGAAACAAAAACACGAACTCGTTCTGATGCAGAGCAAGAGAGTTGATACCATCAACTTTCTATATTCTTGGCAATAATCAAGTACACAACTGAAATTCTTCATTCTTGAGGCAATCTCAATCCATTAACCTTGAGCAACATGGGCTCCAACTTATACAAATGGACTCCAATCTCTATCAGACTTGGTAAATGATTTCAACATGCTTAGATTCATCCCAAAAACTCATTACAACTATCCAGATATCAAACAACAATGATTTAAGACCAACCATCAATAAACTATGCATAGTTTTGTTCAAACATCAAGAAAACTATGTTTCTTTACCACTCTCCACCAAAATGAAACACACAATCTACCATAACTCATGAAAATAAATAAATGAACCTTTTTCTTTTAAAGGGTCTTTAGAACATGTAAAAACAGAACTTTTCACCAATTTTTATCACTTTTTGATGGTGGAATAAAAAGATATGAATTTTTCTTATTTGCTGGAAACCCTAGTTTCAGAATTGAGTAGTCTTCACCAAAAACGTCATAAATCACTCAAAACCCCATGAAAATTAATCAAACCAAGTGCAAATGAAACTAGATTCACATATCTAACATTTCCAATAGGTATGAGGTCTTTATTTGATCTGTATAATCCGTACCATTCTCTGCAACATCTTGCAACTTTCAGAGAAAATAATCCCATAGGGCTGCCAATGGTAAAATGATCATAACTTTCTCCAAACTCAAGGAAAAAACACCAAACCAATTGCAAATGAAAGCTAGTTCATCCCTCTATCAATTAAAATCAATTTCAAATCTTTAAACCTTCATACAAAGCCGTACCATGTAAATAGCAGAACATTGGAAATTTGCAGAAAAATTCATCTCTTCATTCATAAATTCTTGTTCAATCTACATTCCAACCCCCAATTCGACTTGGAGGCCCATTTTGTGATGAGCCCTGCTAGCTCTCAGCTCAAAACCCTCAATTTCTTAAGTCTTTAAATGTTTTTTTAAGTTTTTAGAGAAATCTTAATAGACAGAAGAGAAGGGGCGCAGCATATTTTTGCTCATAAAATATGAATTTAATCTTATTTCTTCAAAAGGAAAGTACAGAATATATTATTTAACTCCAACAAATAGATTGAGAATGATAAACATACCAAGAAGGCTCCAGATTATTTTAAATAAAGAAATGGCCAGATCTACAGCTGGAAATGGTGAAAACAAGCATGAAGGCACGCCAAGACTCCAGAAGTGGTTTCTCCTGCTCAGAAACTGGTCACAATGCTATGAAATAACAAGGCGCCCATGATAGAAGCCCAAAACCCCACAAAAGGAAGGCGTTTCACTTTATTCCTTCACACGCCTTTCTCAAGGCACAAACCCCAAAGCAGGCCGTACGGCTATGAAGAGGAGAGGTAGAATCTCTGATGAAGAATCTCTAAAGCTGTAGAAGGACGCCACCAAGAAACCCTCAATTATTGTCAAGAACAAACAACTGCATAAATAAAATCCCTGTCTGCAACTGTAGAACCTCTGTGTGAAGCTCTCAACTGTACTGATTCAGCTGATCTTTCACAGCCTCAAAAGTACTCAACACTGAAGAGTTTTCCGTTCCTCAATGGACAAATTGATCATACCCTGGTCACAGGAGAATGCTCAGAAGAAAATGCACAAAGCAAATTGAAATAGTCAAAAGTTCTGAGTTTCAATTGCCAGGAAATGCTTTATACCAATTGGCACGCATTTCAAGAAAAGTACGGCCTTTGCAATCATTAAAATATTTCAATATTTTAATATAACCTTTTTCAATAGTTGCCATAAAATACTTTGAGCGCACTTTTCAATATTTCAAGTTATTAAAATATTAAAATCCCCTTTTGACATTTCTTAAGTGATATAAAATATTATTAAAGTCAATGTGACTTTAATAAAAAGGCGTATAAGTTAAATAATTAACTTAATCACTTAAAATTCCATAATACGCTCAATACTCAGGATAATTCCGTGCCGTCAGAAGCTGTGAACTCCTGGAATGCCAACGCTCGCTGTGATCCAAACACTGTCCACTGAAAACAAGAACAAACCAACTCTCCAGAATGCATCACTGACCCTCTATCCAAACTGGCTAGCCCACAAGGGTCCAATAAAGGGCTAACACACTGTTCCCGAGAACTGTCTAGCGAGGGGACATCACACATTTTTATGCTTGTACAATCAAGTTATTCCCCCAACCAACCTACAACTACCATTTAACAACTTTTAACAAACCTTGTTGCATTCAAGCCTCCATGAGTTGTTATAACAACATTTGACAACTTTTGACAATGTTTTCATTTTTCAACTAAATGACACCAAACCTTCATCAATAACTCCAAATGACTTCAAACATATATAAAATGGCTCATCTAACCTTATTACAACATTAAAACACCTAATTTAATGAATTTATACAATTTGGCCTCATGGAGGCTTGAATCATTTTCTTGATGTTTGAACAAAGCTATGCATAGTTTATTTATGGTTGGCCTTAAATCATTGTTGTTTGATATTTGGATGGTTGTAATGAGTTTTTGGGATGAATCTAAGCATGTTGAAATCATTTACCAAGTCTGATAGAGATTGGAGTCCATTTGTGTAAGTTGGAGCCCATGTTGCTCAAAGTTAATGGATTGAGATTGCCTCAAGAATGAAGAATTTCAGTTGTGTACTTGATTATTGCCAAGAATATAGAAAGTTGATGGTATGAACTCTCTTGCTCTGCATCACCTTGCCAGGAAAGAACCACGACCCGAGTGATACCCGACACACATTATGAGTCGTCGCCTAAAATTAAACTCGAAATCTAAAGCATTGTCAAGCCGTCACACTATACACAACCACATTCAAGAGATTCGCACAGCTTTTAAGAATAGACTAGGTCAACACTATCCGCCCACAGCCAAGAGACGAATATGGAAAAAGGAATTATATTGGAGAGCATAGGCAAATCACAATTTCTGAAGAATTAAATCTTCTTTTAAGAAACGCCACGAAGACCATTTTCAACACAACCTCAACTGAAAAGCCGTTGCTAAATAGAACATACAGATAGAATAAAAAGAGCCGACGGAATTAAACAAGTCGCTAGGATTTATGTAGCCGCCAAGATCATGCATAAGCTAGAAGTTTCCTTTAATTATACAAGACGTTAAAAAAATAGTCGAGCCACATTTCATTTCAAACAAACTAATATGACATATGAATTTGACTTTTCCTTTCTAACAAAACATGCTAATATGGCACTGTGTTGACAAACAAATCTAGTATGGAAAAAGACTTGCTAACTGAGTAAGCAAGCAAGCAACTGAATTAGGCAAGCAAGTACTTGAAGTAGAGAAGCAAGTACCTCAAGTAAGCAAGCAACCAGCCCAAGCAAGCAAGCACCTTGACATCAATGACAAAATACTCAACATAAGGTCCCCTTAACTAGCATTGGTTTTCTTATTTTGTAGTGAATCAATGGACATAATAGAACATCTCAATAAAATTATAAAAGCTTACAAGCATTATTTACCATAGTTATTAAGTTTTACAAAACAAATAATCAAATACAGATATCAATTAGTAATTGCTTAAGATGATTTATTTTTGGGTATTACAATTGTAAATTTTGCAATAAAGAAAGAATGAGCTTAAACAATACAAAATCATTTGCTATAATACCACACAAAAGTAAGATAAAGAAATCATCAACATGAATTATCCAATTAGATGAACTACTTACATATTTGAATACCCAAACAGTGAACTCCATTCCAGCACGCTTCAGCCTTAAATTTGTCCCATTTCCTGTATTAGAAAACAAATTTCATTATTGAAGTCGAGAAACTACAACAAATGTTAGGTACTAGTCCTTGATAAATCACAAGAAAGCAAATTAATTAATGCAACAATCACATATAACTAACTAAACAACATTGTTATGGATTGCCTTGCCCATACCTATATACATGTTGAAGTTGCAAGAGGAATATTCATGTTTATGCATGAGAGTAAGATATGTTATTCTACTAGAGCACTAAAGGAATAGATATTAGATACTAAGATACATAAGTCCCATTGAAGCCTATAGTGAGGGCCACCACCAAGCCTATCATGGCAAATCCTAGATAAGAGAGATTTTAAAAGTAACATTAGAGTCTGGAATTGAGTTCACTACTTTATGGCTAGCACTAATTACACAATAGCCATAATGCGATCATTCTTATGGATAAAGGAGCCCCTTAAAACAGATCTCATGTCCAAGCCCACAGTAGCACACCAAGTCCAACTCTCTATGAGGGAAACAATACAACACCCCTACATGAAAGAATAAAATCGATGCCTATGAGGCTCAAAGCAGCATAACGGACTAGGAATGAGGAGACACTATGGTTATATTCTAAGTTACCGTTTTGGTTTCGGGTTCAGGTTGGGGGGTTCAATTTGCAAGTTCGGGCAAAAAAAATTTGGGGGTCGGGTTCATTTTGGGTTCGTTAATACAAAAACATTTAATAGTCAAATAACATAGCAAAAATACACCACCATTTTCATAGTCAAATATTAAAATATTATTGATACTCAAATGTCATGATATAAATTAAAGTTCAAACATAAAAATGTCAAGTGTTTACAATCAGCCATTATTGATCATTGATCAATCATATGGATCATCAAAAAAAGCATCATCAGCATCCATATTAGATGCTACACTTTGTGGAGAACCACAAATAGCATCAGTGGCACTCGCACAAGCACTGCCACTAGCACTCTCATGCTCAGTAGCTGCCTCAGGCTCATAGTCATCATCAATATCAAGTGCAGCTAAGTTGGGTGCTAAAACCAAGCTTTTGCATTTCATCCAAATACCTTCATTTCACAAATTACTAGAGTATAGCAAAAAACTGCCTTGTTTAGCTTGCTTAGTACTTCACAGGCTTATGCTTTTCAATTACTTTTAAACCTTACCTTGCTTCCACGAAAAATCTTATCACTTGTGAGAAAACTTGAAAACAAAATGACCTATAAATTTTCAAATGAAATGAGTATACTGTTTTTAATTTTTGAATATAAATTGGCATAATATGAACAACCACAAGATTACTTGACAGTATAAATAACTTCATCTTATATATCCCTGCTTATACTACTTGACAGCATAAACTTCTTCATCTGGTATATCCCTGCTAGCATATTTATTAAACAATTAAGATCATCAAGACAAAGATCCCTCAGCTGGTATATCCTTCCATTGATCGCATTTTCATGTTCTATGAGTGATAAAAAGAGTAATCTTGGGAGATCAAAAGGCAGTGTTTTAAATTCCAGAACATGTGAAATGTGTATCCCAACAAGTGCTATTTAAGACTTCTACAATCCCACATATATCAACCTATTGTAGATGAATAATCATATACTCAATTCAAAAAATGCAAGGACTACTTATGAAAGAAGCAGCACATTAGTAGCACTAAGGATATGATAATAAGTAATTACCATATATACAATCAAAAATACATTGAAGAGTGGCTGGAAATGAGTTTGCTGCTCTAATAGAATGGTTAAACACTGAAATTAAGCGGGCTTTCAGTCTTGCGCTAGCTGGATTTATCCTTTCCTCAGAAGTGATTCCTTCATTGCTAACTGTACCTATAGAACAAAACCCAACACAACAACCTTCCTTCAGATAGTGATCAATGAAACAGAACAAGAACAAGTTGCTGGGAATTTATCCAAATAAAAATCATATCATTATAGTTGGCAATTTGGCACTGAATTACATAACCATTCCACTATCTCCAGAAAGCAGATAAAAAGCATGTTATGTTAATTACAATAGCTTAGACAACCCATGTAGAAGACAATGCAGATGATTTTTTTACAGCCCACAGCTTGTATGTGTCCCAACACTATAAGAAAGGGATGTACACGAATGCATACTGGACTTTCACTAAACTTCAGTAACATAAAACATAAAGTGTTTTTATTAAAAGCAGTGTTACAAGACTCGCCTAGACTCGGCGAGTCTTGGCGAGTCCCGAGGCGAGTGAGGCTGGGCGAGTCTTTGGGACTCGGCTGCCGAGTACTCGCCAGACTCGCCGAGACTCGCGAGACTCGCGAGACTCGCCAGACTCGCCGAGTCCCGAGCCAAAGACTCGGCCGTCAGTTTGTGGGCGTGTGTGTCAAAAAAAACACATTTTAAAGTTTCAGAACTGCTTAATTAAATGGCTAAATCTCGACCTTGATGTTTTTTAAATATGTAATTAGTGTCTTTAATTTACAATTTTTTTAATTAAATGGTGCGCGCCATGAAGGTTTGTGTGGTTTTGAAGGTCTTCATTTGGGCTTGGTGGCGGGGGCTCCGCCCCTCGACCCCGCCCTGTATCGCGACAGGGAGCGCGCCCAGGGCGCTGCCCCTCGACCCCGCTGGGGGCGCTGCCCCTTGACCCCGCTGGGGGCGTTGCCCCCAAACCCCCACAAGGGGCGCTGCCCCTTGACCCCGCTGGGGGCGCTGCCCCCAGACCCCCGCGAAGGGCACTACCCCTTGATCCTATTGGGGTGTTTCCCCCAAAACCTCATCAAACTATAGGTCTAAGCATGTTATAGGCCAATGATGAATCATGATCGTTAAACCTACAAAATACATATCCCCTGTTGTAAATCTTTGCATCTTTTGCAGTCAAAGCCATAATCAAGGATTATCTTGTTCCATACATTAGACAACAAAGCATGCAGTCTTGAAGGCTACAATAAAAATTTAATAATAAATTCCTCACTTGAATATACACACCAATCATTGAGATGCAAGAAAATATCATGGCTGCATCATCATCTATGACCTATCTTAGACACTAGCGCATGACTTGTCGTGATGTTGGGATGAGTAATGCAAGCTCTTTTGAGCCATAGACTTATATTTTTAATTTTGATATTTGTTTTGATGCCATGGATTTCATATTCCATGAGTTTTGTATACATTTGACAATATTTATAATTTTATATATTTGAATGTGTTATTTCCTTCAGCGAAAATTTGCGTTTATACTTATGTGATCGATGTATGTTTGTGTATGAGATCATAGTAATTTCTATTTGATGATGTTATTGTGTCTTTAAGGTTTATTTATTAAAGGGTGCGTGAAACAAGTGTTAAATCCTTAAAAATCTCTGAATTTCTTGGGTTTTTCTATTTGCCGAGTCTTTGCCGAGTCTGGGCGCCGAGTCCGAGTCCGAGTCAAAAATTGGCTTGCCGAGTCCGAGGCGAGTCCGAGTCTTGTAACTATGATTAAAAGACACCTATATTTTATTTGTGACCCATCCAGACACTGTCACTATCCAATATTCATCTCACTCTAAATTCACATCACTCCAAACTCGTGCCTCTGGCAAGGTATCATTTCCAGTTTCTATTGCTGTTCTTTTAAGAAAATTGTAAACCTTTTCAGTATCACTCAGCATTACAGAGGGAAATTTCCAACAATAAAAGGTTTCAGCAATTTACGGATAGCTCAAACACTCCTATAAAAAAATGCCATTGCCATATCATGATATCTCTAGCTACTGCATTTATATTTGAAACATAAACCAGCAAATAGCATCTCCAATGAACATGTACAAAATACACAGAACTATAGAGATTAAGGAGAGCAAATTTTACACTACAGTCCTATATAAATTCAGAAATGTGTGACCATCAGCTAATGTGTCTCCTCAAACAAAACAAGTAGGAAAAGAAGGTATGACCATCCCAGCACCAATTACATTCTTTGAAACTAAATGTCCAGCTATCCTTCTACCTCTCTAAAATTACTCTATACGCACCAGATGCTTCTCCTTAGCCTTAAAGTGCCGGTACCGAAAGTATTGGCTTGTCAATTTTAATTAGCCTTCAAAAATAGCTTAAGGATTAAGCATCACAAGTGATTGATTAGTACCTTGAAAAAGAGAAAAGAGATTATTTATTAGTGCAGGATCTTCTAGGTTAGCATCTGCCACTTTCTTTTTCAATAACTCCTCCCCCTTTCTCGAAACATTCTCTTGACTGCAACCACAGAGAGAACCAATCTTGTCAATGCACAGCCTAAATCATGTACAAACAAAATACACTGAAAAAATTAGCGTTACTGTGATATGGCTATTAAATATTGTCCACATTAAGAAATCTCAGATACCATTACAAGATAATAATTTGAACTTGAGGAAGCTCACCTGTCAGCACTAGCTGCTATATACAGAGGATAAACTAGTTCAGCAGCAAGAAGCATTCCATCTACCACATTTAGAATTCCTAGCTGGACGGAAACAAAGAGTGCCCTCAGATTAAAATTTCAAAAGTGGGATGAAATGTAGATAAAAATGAATCCACCACTTCTCATAGGATGGAACTAGACCAGAGCATATTGTAGGTACACAATATTACCTTTCTCCTTAAAAGTTGTTCACCCTTGAGGACATGTTTTCCAGTAATACGACGGCTTTGCATTATTGAAAGACCTGGCAGACTGCACAAGAAGAAATAAATAAGACATTTGTAGCCATCATTAGACACCAGATTAACAAAATCTATCTAAGGACATATCCTAAACATCATACCCTTCTCCATTTGATGGAGGCAGTTGATATAGGATGGTCTGGAGGCAAAACATCAAGAACAACTGACAGTCTTCAGTTCCATTAATTTTCTTATATTTTGTAGCAACTGCTTCATCAATTTGATTGGCATGATGCTCCACGTTCTATTACCAAAATCATAATAACAAAAAAATTCAATGTCACAATAACTTTTTAAATGATCTTCACATAAAACTGACTACAAATTTATATGATTTTCAAAAAAATAGAATGTGACTAACATACTTGACACCTATGTTATCATAATCAAGAAAAGAAGATTGGATCACAAAAACAGTGTAAGAAGCAAGAAACAGAGGTCTCCACAGACATAAGAATACTTACCATATGATTGAAGAATATTCCATAAACTAAGAAAGTGGACAGTTTTTCAAGAAGTTCTAAAAATACATAAAATAATGCATATTCTTCTTCATTAATTACTGCAAAAAATGTAATGTACACTTTCCAACTACTTAGCGTTAAGTTTTCTACCACAAAAATTTATAACATGTTAGTGTGATTCAGGAGTCTTGTAGAATGTAGAACCTTAAGAATCTTTGTAGATATATATTTATAGAAGACAATAAAAGAAGACATCTTAGAGCTGCATTGAAGCATACTAAATTGCTCATTGTTTATGGTGTGCGTGTGTTTCTAATCTTTTTGTGTTAGTTTTATAGGACAGAAATGTAATAAGCAGAAAATACAACACAGTGAACAATGAACACAGCATTTTTACCCTGGGAAAACCCTCCTACTCGAGGGAGAAAAACCCAGCAAGAAATGATCTCTCATATATATATATATATATCAAATGAAATAAGAGCAGCATTCTGCATACAAAATAATCAAGCCCTAAGCATGGCCAATTCTCATACAAAGACATATATTACTTCTCCTTAAGATGACTCAAAACACTTCTTCTTAAAATGAGTCTGTTGTTGAAGAAACGCGACCTGCCTGGGAGAAAGTAAACTGCTGCTTAATGGCGAACTCCTGCTGCTGCTAGTATGCGAGTTTTAGATGAATGAACTTCTGCTAGAGGTGCGAATTGCTGCTTATGGAAGATGTGAATTGAATGAATGAATTGATGTCCAAATGAGAGGACTTGATCCTCCTTAAATACAAAACCAAGAGAACTCCCTTCTAGGTCGGCTTTTAGAAGGAATATAAATATTATTTAATACATGAAGGCCGACCTGCCTCTAAAAAATAGCTCCCTAAGCTATAAAACACGAACACTCCCTCTTAGCTAGGGAGGTATTTTCCAGATAACCTCGTCATGGAGTCTCTCAACATGACACCCACAATGGCTACACCCATTTGTGGAAAATTCACATCTTAGTCTCAAAGATGTACAAGAGTTCATCACAAAGTCTCTCAACATGATGTCGTCATGGAATCTCTCAACATGACATCCACAATGGCTACTCCCATGTGTGGAAAGAAATACATGTACAAGTGTTCATCATGGAATCTCTCAACGTGATGTCGTCATGGAGTCTCTCAACATGACGTCCACAATGGCTACTCAAGTACAAGGGCTCATCATAGAGTCTCTCAATGTGATGTCGTCATGGAGTCTCTCAACATGACGACTCATCTCAGTCTCAGAGATGAACAAGGGCTTGCACCTCATATTTCTCCATCACAAAGAAATATACACTACAAGGGCTTTCACCTCATATTTCTCTGTCTCAGAGAAATATACACTACAAGGGCTTTCACCTCATATTTCTCCGTCTCAGAGAAATATACACTACAAGGGCTTTCACCTCATATTTCTCCATCTCAGAGAAATATACATTACAACAAATCTTCATGATGATGTGACTCCCTCTGAAGCTCCAAGTGCTTCCATCAACCTTCTGACCTCCTTGTCCAAGATTGCCTGCAATGCTTGTCATAGAGCAATGGTTTACAACGCACACCTCTGGCACTACTGACTTGCGAGAGTTCATGACTATCCTTCTCGACCTCATCGCGGATCACCCTATTCTGAATAGGTTTGCGGAGCTACCAATGTTAAATCCAGATTGACTGTCTTGTGCAATTTTGTTCTCTGCAGCTGAAAAGGTCTTCCAAACACTGCAACCCACTTGGCTGACACCTTCACTTCTTCTCAGTGAGTCATAGAACTCCCTCTTGATCCTTGCCTCAGAGATTGCAAAGAAATCCTCTGGAAGTGAACTCCCCTCTATTGATGGATCTCAGAGCCTTAGTCTTCTTCCTGGACATGATCTCAACTTGTGTCTTGAATTCTCAGAATTTAACTCCCTCTGAATGTCATTTCCTCCTCTTCGAAGAAACTGATCGCAAATTCTCCATCCGAGGCTCATCCAACCTTGTGCCCTCGAATGAAGAATCAAGAGAGTTATGCATCACCAGCGCAGACCCAAGGCAGCAAGCTATGTCTCCATGTTTGTTCATTTCTTCAACCTGCGTGACTTCCTCACAAGATGCATCAAGCTCTTCCTCCCTTGAATTCCTTATGCAATCTCTCATCATCCTTTCGCTTCTTGATCCATCCTGCATTTTAGAGAGATTAATAATAGTTCATAGAATCAAACTACCCTGAAGAGAAATTTACAGACCACTACATGAAGCATACATGATTCACTATTCCAATGTTACTGCATGAATTATTATTAACTACATAAAAATTCATGGTCATTATTCAAAGTACAAACATAAAAATACTTATCTCTTTATTACAAATATCCAATCAGTGATGCCTTTTAGATTTCGATCTCCATAACTTTCCCTCCGATGTATTACTCACACACAGTCATCACCGAATGACAGTATACACTCAACAATCGTCACAGCTCCATTCTTTAAAACATTGTGTAATTATCTCAAAACCCTGTTGTAGAAAAGAAAACAGCACACATGAAAGAAAGACTCACACAGCTTCTCCTTCAGACTCACTCATAGTTCTAGAGTGATAGACTTTTAATTCAAGGAGTCTTTTAATCCAATGATCTCTATAGCGAAACGCATTGCTGGAAACATCAGAATGAGACATGTAGGGGACAGCATATTGATTCATTGTGATCTCTTCTACAAGACCAAAGGCTGGTATTCCAAGGCCAATATATATTTATCTACCATCCAATCAGACACTCAGCAGAAACAATTGTAAACCAATATGCCTGAGAATTCCATGAAGTGTGACTCTTTCCAAACTGTCAATACCTCCCTTGCAACAAAGATGCGACTGGTATTATCCAGTCCAAACCCTTGTGCAGATTCGATGTCAATCTCATGTGATCATATAAACACAACAACCAAGCTTTTAATTCCTTCTTTCGTTAATTTATCCGGATGGGTGAGAGAGAGGCGAATATCTCCAAGGATGCTGACTTCTGCTTACACAAATCTGATCAGGTCTTGTCTTAAACCTGGCTCTCATACCATGTTAGTTTTATGGGACAGAAATGTAATAAGCAGAAAATACAACACAGTGAACAATGAACACAGCATTTTTACCCTGGGAAAACCCTCCTACTCGAAGGAGGAAAACCCAACAAGAAATGATCTCTCATATATATATATCAAATAAATAAGAGCAGCATTCTGCATACAAAATAATCAGGCCTTAAGCATGGCCAATTCTCATACAAAGACATATATTACTTCTCCTTAAGATGACTGAAAACACTTCTTAAAATGAGTCTACTGTTGAAGAAACTCGACCTGCCTGGGAGAAAGTAAACTGCTACTTAATGGTGAACTCCTGCTGCTGCTAATATGCGAGTTTTAGATGAATGAACTTCTGCTAGAGGTACGCATTGCTGCTTATGGAAGATGTGAATTGAATGAATGAATTGATGTCCAAATGAGAGGACTTGATCCTCCTTAAACACAAAACCAAGAGAACTCCCTTCTAGGTCAACTTTTAGAAGGAATATAAATATTATTTAATACATGAAGGCCGACCTGCCTCTAAAAAATAGTTCCCTACGCTATAAAACACCAACATTTTGCACATAAAGGATAATTAGTATTTATATGGTTTTTATTTTTTAAACATATGCCATCCTTTTTTTAAATATTGTTCCAAAACTTTTCAAAATCCTGTGCCTGGGAACTTTTATGACTTAGCAACAGATACCAGCCCACCCAGAAGAGGTACAAATTAATTGGTATACTTAAGGATTGCAGAGCCTATCATATATGTCTGAAATGAAGCTATTTGCTGGAGCACAGAAACTGAATCATTTGCCGGGCATTCAATTTTTGTATTTGATCTTATATTAATAATTAGAATAAGAAGCAATTTTAATGTATATCAACATATTATCAGGTCCACTCAATGCCAAAGAAATCTAATTTTGTATGGTAAACGTGAATGCATCAAGGGAGAGATTATGAGGTCATTTTGGTAATCACTAGATTGAATGCAATCTTACACAACTAGAGATGGTGGACTAAATAAAATATTGCATATATGATAACACAATTGCATCTCTTAACCTAAAAAGTGATTAAAATGTTGAAAGGCCAGTAGCACAGCACTGAAGAACAAAGCTTGATTTCACAGGATAGTAGTAGACTATTTTTATTCAATTTCTTCATTAAGATCAGTTTACTATGCCTACTACTGTGACTAGTGAAATATCCCACCCTTGGTAGGATATTTAATTTCGAATTTCTGCCTGTCTGTTTGTGTTTTGGTTTTATTGTTTTTCTGTGATTTTGAAGTTTTTGAAGAGTTTGCCAGGGAATGCATAAAATATATAGACAGTTGCAGAATAAAGCAATTACTGGAAACAAAAAAACTGAAAGATATCAAATCAGATTTATTATTACTTTGCATTTACATTATGATCATACCCAGAAGCCAAAGTAATATTCTGCAAATTCTGATATAATCTGATCAGCCAGCAACCAGGTTCTATCAAAATTGTACACCTATCCTCAAAACCTCAGAAACTATGCCTTGAAATTGGAGCCAAGTATTCCTCTAACAAGGACGCCTAAATGTGAGCAGAAATCTTCACCAATCCCTAGGCGTTTTGACCAAGAACTCACACGTGGCTGAAAAGAGGTTGTACAGCTGGGAAAGGAAGATACAGCCAGGTCTATGAAGACTCCCACGTGCCAATAGATGAAGCTCAAACAGCAGAAAACACAACAGCATATATATAATTCTGATCTCAAGCAGTATTCTTCTGAAAAACCTTGAAATAATCACTTCAATGTGCACAAATGTGACTCTTGGTTGAAACCTGTTACATCCCTTCTTGTCTTAAACAAGATTATGACAACAATAATATGGTCGTTATGTTAGTTGTAAACAACTACCTTTCATGAGAATGTGAAAATTAGGAAAAAAGAATTTTTAATTTATTTGATATAACTGCAATTATGAATGATTTCTTTATATACGTGTGTGTGTGTGTGTGTTGATGTGTTTTTTTTTTGAAAAGGAAACAGAGAATGGTCTAACCCTATTTCTTTACCAAGTGGATGCAGGATTGACAACAGCTCGAAGGAAAGGGAAATATCATCAAGGAGAGGCTACAGTCTATAAAAGAACCAAATTGCCATCAAGTCACAAGTTTGGTGTAAGGTTGCTAAAGTGGTAGTCGTAACCTTGTGATATTATCTCACTTAATTAAATAATTTTAAAACAAGCAATTGATTTCAACCTTGGTGTAAAAGCGAAGCAAGTCAACTTAAAATGAGCATCATCGTTCTCCTATTTAAGTCATGTATTTAACTCTTAGAGCGCACCTTGGGCGTAAGTAATTGAATTAAATATTAATGTCGATAATAATGTAAATCCTTAAGTCGCAGTGATGGGATGAAAATGTGAGGAGGGGGGCCGGAGGGGGAAGGAAGTGACTCTTTTCCGTTGGTGTTGGGTTGGCGGTAACTTCTCGCCACCCTGTCCTTTGTGTCATGCAAAAACGCCCAAGAGGGATGCATGCAGACACTTCTTGGAAGTCTTGGCTCGCCTAGAGTTAAGGGAGGGGTATTCGTCATACTTCTCTCTCTCTCTCTCTCTCACTCATTTGCATCAGCTTTCTTTGGTTTCCATTTTTCTGGTTGCCATGGCCGAGCACCATTTTTCTTTTATTCATCACTTTGTTCTCAAGGGTGGAAAAGACATTTTGTACTCTTGCATAGCTCTACCACCGTTGCACTCTTCTAGATAGTGAAGAATCACAATACATCTGTTGTCGTCATCCAGTTCGCTGGGAGGAAATACCATGAGAATTGTCGAGTTTCAATCTTTCCAGGCATGTTTATTAAGTGTCTTTAAAATTTACTAAATCGTGCATAATGAATAGTCTATTATTCATTTAGGGAATTGATGTGTAAAGTTGATGCATTCTTTAGAATCACATCCTGTCTAATGATTTATGATATCGAAATTCCTTGCAAAACCCCATTGCTTCATCTAGTGGAATTATTTCTTCCTAATCCTTTCAATCCAGTCATGGTCATCTGATCTTGAAACCGAAATGTTTTGAGTTCTTCCATCACTGTTTACTTACAAGTATGAACCTCACTTTGTCCTTAGTCCTCGAATCGGGTCAGTTTCTTTAATCTCTCTTCCCATGTCATTAAGTTGAAAGATAATTAGAACTAAAGAGTTCTTTTAATCATTGATAAAGACTATCATCCTCTCCTCTAGTAAGTAAGAAATGGGCATATTATTTCTGAATGAAGAGGAACGAACTATGAGCTAAGACACCAACAATATAAACTCAAAGAGTCAAGTATATCATTGCCGAGTAAGGGTGAGAGAGCTGATGGCACGAGAAATGTGCTCATAATCATAAAATCCTTGGCCAAGGTTATGATGCTTAGAAAAAGCAACAATCAACCATCAAGAATCAGATATACCCCTGTCAGGACGGTCATTCTAGTTAGGAGAACCTATAGTGAAAGATCAACCAAGGTAGTATAGATTCTTAACACCAAACTCAGATGGAAAGATGGTAATCGGGAAATCCTTTATAGACTGCACCTCGTGAAGGGTCGGGTTTCTTCAATTGAAGAAACACAGGAGACCAGTAGGTCTTTGGATGGGCAGAAAAGCCCTTGATGATGTTTCTTTTTCCCTCAAAGACTGAGACTTGTTTCAAGCATTCTAGCAGGAAGCCTTCAGACTGTACTATCTCTTAACCCTCTCTCTTTACTTCAAAATATATTTACTCTATATTGTTTATTTCACTACTGTTATTATATATTCTATTCATTTCTTAATTAATGGAATAGTCAGTTCATATCCAACTGTAGCTTTCAGTTATTTATAACCTTTAATTGTTTTGTTTCAGCTGCATTTGAAAACTAGAAGTTAGTTATTGAATGTTAAAGTAGTTAATGCTTAGATTATTTATCTTTCCTATCTGTTTTATGTGATGAAACTCTAGCCAGTAAAATTAGTTAGTTACTCTTCAGCAAAAACTGAAAGTTAGTTACCGTTCTTAGACTATAGTTGCTAGTATGTTACAAAGCCACCTGAAGATGCAAACTTTGGGTGGTATTTCACACCTGTAGAATGCACAATCTGAGAGAAAGCTCGTTCTCCAAGATCAAATTGCAACAAAAACCCCTGTTTTCTTCTCATAGCCAAAGCTCTTGAAAATTTGCAAAGTGTTGAATCAATAAAGTGCTTTTTGTTGAAGCCTTATATACTTCCCTCAAAAAGCACAATTTCCCAAGCTCACTAAATCATTAAATATTAAAAAGTACATTTGCTTTTGTTGGCAAATAATATAACTCTCATATGGCATCCACTTCATGCCTTTAAAATAATGACTATATGTTATAAAATAAAACATATATAATAAGGACAATTAACTCATTAATTATATCCACTTAATTTATTTAATTATTATTAAAGTAATCACTTTAATAATAATTAAAATATCATAACTGTAATGTCCCCATTTTTCGTGAGTATCAGTTTTCAGACGGTTTAGCCTATCCCTAACTCTCGTAGGCTAAGGAGCTTGGTTAGAGGGTCTTTTGGTGGCAGTTACCTAGTCAGATGATGGTTTCTATTTTCCTGGATTCAGCTGAATTGGAGAAATAAAGAGTTAATTAAGATATAATGTTTAATTATTATTAAAGGTAACTTTAATAATTATTATTATTTTAATGTTATGTTATAATATTATATTTGCACTTTATATTATAAAATTATATTTTAAATATTTGTAAACTGAAAATATTATACTATTTTCTAGAAGCTTCTTGAAGATGGATTGAAAAAGGATAAAAGGAGATCAAACCAAGCTTCTACACATCCAGGAATTGATATTTGCTTGTGGTTATTGTTTAGTGAAGAGGCCAGCTAGGGTTTCTGCCATTTCTAGCCATTGGGAACGAAAACTCTCATTGGTTATGCAATTTTGAGGTTGTGAAATATTAGCTGAATTATTGCTTCATTATAGGCTTCACTTCAGAAGTTCAATTTGTGCTTCATTGAGGAGATTCTTTAGGTGCAGTAGCTGTTGTATTACTGCCCTAGCTGAGATCATTGCAGCAGCTGAGGTATTGTTGCAAATTTAATGGTCTTCGACCAAATTTGGAGAAAACGATTGTATTCAGCTTGTCTAAGGAGCTAAGTATTTATTTGCAATAGCTGATGTATTATTGCAAATTTAAATAAGTAATTATTGTTTTATTTATCTTCAAAAATTTAGTCTTCAGAAATTTATAATTTACTTTTAGTATTATGGGCAAGTGAATAATATTTGAGAAAGTAAATATATCAGGCTTGTGATATTTTTTACCTTAAGGTGAAAATATTAAAGGTTTGGGCGATTAAAATGAAATCTGAATATTGTAGTGAAATATTTGAGCCAATATTTGTTAAGCCGATTTTTACAAAGTCCCGAGCAAATATACTATTGAAGCGGCAGTTATATTTCTAAATGCTTGGGAATTATTTAAAGGTTATTGATTCACTTTGGAAGGGAAATAAATATTTTTTGCCAGCATATGACATTTTACTTCAATAATTAAAAAAGGAGGAAATATTCAATTTCTTCGTTCGGCAATAAAGGGTGTTCTGAATAATATTAAAAGAGGGCCGAACAATCCTCTTTAAAAATATTGGGAAAAAATAAATACATTTGTTAGGATTATTAATTTCTCCCGTCATTGCATATGATATTTTTATTAATGTTTAGTGGTGGAAATATGTGAAGTTTTGTGCAGCGACTGGCCTAGGAGTTGGCATAGAAATCCTCAGTAAAGACAAATCATGGCCTCTGACTAAAGTAGTTCACAACTATCCATGGTATCGATGAAGACAAAAGCTTCCAGATGAATTTAGTTGTTTTATTTGGGAGGATAAATTGGTGCGTGGTCATCTTCAGCCACTCACAGGTATTTGATTCAGCATCAAACTGACTAGGAGTTGTTCATGACACTTGGAGAAACATTTCTAAGGGTCTTTTCATCAGAAACGTGGCATTTTCTGGAGAAGCCTAACAATTGCAACTAGGCGCCTCATTACTAGAAGTTTGCATACATTTCTAGGCAGATTCGTGGCACTTGCTTAATCCAATGCTTATGCTTGAAGAATGGTGCCATGCATGTTGCATCTACTTACTTAGCATCGATTGATGCAGTTCAGAAGTCTTAAGGCCTGGACGGCCTCTCAGAAAAATTCATCCAGCTGAGGTCAGATGATGAACTCATTATTTAGCATTGTTGTTGGCTTGAACTTCACTTTGTCCAATTTTGTCATTTAAATTCTGAGTTGCTAAGTCAATACGTTGCATTCATAGGATATTTGGCATTGTAAGCTCCTACACAAGAGCGAACTGTTGTAGATGTTTATTAATATGTAATCAGATTGGGAACTGTTATTAGCAATATCAATTCCTATGAAGTTTGGTAGTATGCATTACAAGTGTTTGATATATTGTTTCATGTTGTAGCTACTCTTTTCACTCAGAGTGAGTCTAGTATGCATGCCAATTATTTGTATAAATGCTTTATAGTTGTAGGAGTCAATTATAAGCATTTGCAGTCATCTCTACCATTTGAAAAAGACAAAAAGATCATAAGCATTGCATTCATAATTCATTTCAGTCAAATAGTAGTTTCATTTTCAGTTCTTGCAATCTTTATATCATTCAAAAGGCAAAACAAGCAAGATACAGCAGTTGAGAAAGTTGGTTTCCAAGTGTTTGACTTAATGTCCAAATGCTGCAATTGAGAAAATTAAGCTTAAATTAGCCAGGGACATTACAGTGGTATCAGAGCCATGATTCTGCCATCCTATGGTCATCAAAGCTCAGTTGTCAAATGGCTGCAAAGAAGCCTATATCTTAGTCGTTTCATGAGTTGTCCGTGCTTATGAGTGATCCTAATGTTAGAGGGGCATACTTGATGATATTTGCAAAATCTAAAGGTTTGAATGGAAAAGCAGAACATTCTATTGATGATGGGTACATGGGGCAGCCTGAATCCACTTGTATTTGGACACCTGTTCAGGAGACTAATGATTTGACAAATGGAATTGGTGCTGAC
>VDFB02122839.1:0-12676 GCA_007258455.2 Sequoia sempervirens
GATCTCGGAATAGAAATAAGGGGCATAAAAGGACTATGAAAGAGAGGCAGGATGAGGATACTTTCAATCGATTCGAGATTTTGGAGGATTTGAGTCAGCAGGAAGTGAATCCTGGCTTGGTTGATTTGGATCAAGGAATTCTGGGCACTGATCAGCAGGGGCAGTTGGAGGTGTTGGAGCAGGCAAACCATCAAGTGGTGAGTTTGGATTCACAGGGTGTCGTGCTGGATGGGGGAGGTCTGGGTCAAGAGCGGCTTAGTCCCGAGGCTACTCCTGACCCACACAATGATGGGTCCTTGTAGGTTGTATCAGATCTAAAGACCGTGGCCCAGAAAGAATCAAGTAGTATTGTGGCGAAGGAGAGTGAAGCTTTGTCTCTTTTGGGGCGGAAGTCTGGCTTGGAAGGGGGAAAGAACAGTAAGGCATCTCCTCTTTTGGGTATCCTGCAAAAGGATCTTAAGAAAGGAGGGGCAGAGAAAACCACTAAACTGGGGAGGAAGAAGGATTTGGAGAAGATCAAATTGATCGGGGAAAATTTGGTGGAGTCAGGGTCAGTCAAGACTCTGGATTCTTATTTTCCAAGCCCTTTGAAATGATTGTTCTTTCATGGAATGTTAGGGGCTTGAACAGTGGCCCTCGACAAAAAGCTGTTCGGAACTTGGTTAGAAGTCAGTCTCTTGATATTCTCTTTTTGCAGGAGACCAAACTTTCTATGGAGGATATGATGGGTATTATGCCCAAGATTTGGATGAGTGGGGAATGCCAGTGCATTGGTGCTCAAGGTTCCTCCGGAGGGGTGGCTTGTTTATGGAACCCTCGGAAGATTTGTCCTCAGTGGTGGGTGTCCTTTAGGTCCTCCATCTCTATGGTTGCCTCTTGTCATGAATCTGGTGAGCTGGTTCTATTTTCCAACATCTATGCTCTGGTGGATATGCAGGGCAAGCAAATTTTGTGGTCGAATATTCACTTTGTACGAAGTATGGATCCTTTTCTTCCGTGGATTATTGGGGGTGACTTCAATGCTATCACAGAGATTGCTGAGAAACGGGGTGGTACTATGCGGTTGGAGGCTTCTGCCTTCCTATTCCAGGACAATATCTCTTTTTTGAATCTAGTTGATATCAAGCCTGGCAATGGACACTTTACCTGGAACAATTGGAGGCCCGGTGAAAACTGCATTGCGGAGCGGTTAGATCGGTTTCTGGTTTCTTGCTTCTGGGTTGGGGATAGGTGGTTTTCTACCTCAGAGATTCTTGACTGGAGGGGCTCAGACCATTGGCCTATAAAGATTTCTATCCTCTCAGCTAGGCGGCCCTTCAAGCCGTCCTTTAAATTCCAACTTATGTGGCTGCGGGATCCTGATCTCCATGACTTCATTGCTCGGTGGTGGCAGGAGGGTAGACCGGCCTTTGGTACTGCAATGTATGTCTTTACTAAGCTTCTTCAATTTGTTAAGTATAAGCTTAAACATTGGAATAGGAATTGCTTTGGAAATATTTTTAATGCCAAATCTGATGCACAAGCTAAGCTGGATGGTATAACAAGGGTAATTAGGGAGAATGGGGTGTCTGAGAGCCTGTTACAGGAGGAATCTAGGGCCTTGAAAGTTTTGGAAGAATGGGAGCTGCGGGAGGAGATCTTTTGGAAACAAAAATCTCGGATTGATTGGCTTAAGGATGGGGATAAAAATTCTGCCTTCTTCTTCCATTCTGTTAGGGCGCGAAGGCATGGTAACGCTATTCCTGTTTTGGTCACTGATAGGGGAGAGACTTTGAATTCTTATCAACGTATTTCAGAGGAAGCTGTTCACTATTTTTCTTCCCTATTTAGAGAGGAGCTGCAGGGGAGTTCGGTGGAGGAGGCCCAGGTTCTTTCATGTATTCCTCAGCTGGTGTCGCGTGAGATGAAGGAGGATCTTATGGGTGAGATTACTTTAGAAGAGTTGGAGAGGACAGTGTTTCAGATGAAGAAAGGAAAAGCCCCTGGCCCTGATGGCTTCCCGATTGAGTTTTTCCAGGAGTTCTGG
Organism: Sequoia sempervirens; assembly: GCA_007258455.2. Lineage (NCBI taxonomy): Eukaryota > Viridiplantae > Streptophyta > Pinopsida > Cupressales > Cupressaceae > Sequoia > Sequoia sempervirens. The sequence continues at coordinate 2,027 of VDFB02122839.1, forward strand.
GAGATCATCAAAATAGATTTATTAGAGGTGGTCAAGGAGTCACAGCGGAATAAGCAAATGTTAAAGGCCATGAATTCCACCTTTTTGGCACTTATTCCCAAGTGTGAAGGGGCAGACAGGTTGAGTCGGTTCCGTCCGATTGCCCTTTGCAATGTAGTGTATAAGATTATTACAAAGCTAATTGCTAATAGGTTGAAAAAGTGGCTTCAATTGCTCATTTCTGAGGAGCAAAGTGGTTTTGTGGATGGCCGACAAATTCTTGATGGGGTTGTTATAGCTACTGAGACCATCCATTCTATGGCTATTTCTAGAGAAAAGTCTATGTTCATCAAACTAGATATGGCAAAGGCTTACGATAGAGTCCGATGGTCCTTTCTTCAAAAGATCCTGGCTAGCTTCGGATTCGGTGATGATTGGATTCAATGGGTTATGAGTTGTGTCACGTCTGTTTCTTTCTCTGTTTTAACTAATGGGGAGCATTCTGAGTTGTTTGAGGCTTCTCGTGGGATAAGGCAAGGTGATCCTCTCTCCCCTTGTTTATTCTACTTGTGGAAGGATTGGGACGCCTTCTGAGACAACAGGTGGAGCTGGGTTTTATTCAGGGATGGAGATGGGGGGATGATTTACCCCCTCAATCACATTTGCAGTTTGTGGATGATACTGCCTTGATGGGGGTTGCCACTATTCAGGAGGAAACAAACGTTCGCAGGGCGTTGGATATGTACCTTGAGGCTTCGGGTCAATCAATTAATGATGACAAATCTTCCATCTATTTCTTCAATACTCCAGATCCTATCTAGAGGAGAATAGCTCAAGTTCTTAGATTCCAGATTGGGACCCTTCCTCTGTCTTACCTTGGATTTCCTATTGCGGTGGGTAGATTAACAAGGGAGTCATGGCAGCCTATTTTGGATAAACTTCGGTTGAAGGTTTCTCACTGGACCACCAGATGGCTGTCCTTTGCTGGGAGGGTTCAGTTGCTAAAATCTGTGATCCAGGTTGTTCCCATTTATCATTGTATGTTGTAGGTGGCTCCTAAAGGTTTTGTGGCTGATTTGGATTCATTGGCTAGACAGTTTTTATGGGCAGGCAACCTCATGTCTTCCAAGTGGAGTTTGGTTCAATGGGACATGGTGTGTTGCCCTAAGCAGTTGGGGGGCTTGGGGTTGAGGCAACCTGCTCTGGAAGGGTTGGCTTTGGCAGCAAAACTTTATTGGAGGTGGTGCACAGAGAAGGACAGGGTTTGGGCTAGGATCCTTTCCTTTAAGTATGCTCAAGGCACTCTTGGGGAAGATATCCCGCGTTATCCCCTGGTTGGTAAGGGATCTGTGGTTTGGGCTACCCTTAAGAAGGGAGCTGTGCTCATTAAGGATGGCTTATTTTGGATCTGTCGGCGTGGGACTGAGGTTCATTTCTGGCACGACTCTTGGGATGGCCATCCTCCCATCCTCTCTCAGTTCCCTCATTTGGAGGCCTTGAGCAAGAGTTTTAGTGATGCTGGCTAGATGAGGGTAAGTGATTTTAAGGTGCTTTCTTTTCAAGGTCAGCTTATGAGTGCTAGATGGAAGACTTCTGAGGAGTGGCCAGTGATTGGTATGGCTGAGGATTGCCGGGATCTGCATAATATTCTCTCAGGTAGACAGTGTAACCCCCTCAGAGATAAGGATATTCTTGCATGGGCGCCTAATCCGAAAGGTCACTACACGGTCGCGTCGGGTTATCGGAGGTTGCTTTCTCAAAGGGTTGAGGGGGCGGAAGCTCCTTGGTGGAAAAAGGTGTGGCATAAGTTTTCTTGGCCAAAATGCAATTGCTTTGCCTGGATTTTGACTTGGAATAGGTGTTTAACTTGGGACAATATTCAGAAGCGTGGGTTTCAGGGCCCGTCGAAGTGTGTGTTGTGCGGGAATGGGGTTGAGGACTCCTCACATCTATTCTTCCGATGTCCTTTCACCCTACAGATTTGGCATTCTTGGTGGGGTGTTTGGAATAGTCCCTGTGTTCATGCTTCCTCCTTAATGGAGTTTTGGACTAGCCTGGGCAGGCCTCCCTCGATGGCCTCTTTTTTGCAGGATGCGTGGCAGGCTGGGCCTATTTTTTTGTTGTGGCAGATTTGGCTCGAACGGAATAGGAGGATCTTCAAGGGGGAACTGTTACAGGTTCAATAGGTGTGGGGTAGATTTCTTGGGATGGTTCAAGAGATGATTCAAGCTAAGGGTGTTGGGGAGCTGCCGCTTGAGAAGAAAGATGCTGAGATGGTGGCTCGGCTGGGTATCCAGGGATTTACCCCTAATGCTTCGTGGGGCCAGAGAGGTAGGAGGGTGGGGCAGCGTGTTCAGCAGCAAGGGCATTGGCAGCTCCCCCCTATTGGAATTTTGAAGGTTAATTCTGATGGTTCTTCCAAAGGAAATCCTGGTCTTGCTGGTGTTGGGGGGGTTGGTAGGGATTCCTCTGGTTCGGTGGTTTTTCTTTTCTCCATTCATAAGGGGACACAAACTATCAACCTCATGGAAGGTTGGGCGATTCTTCATGCCTTGGAGAGGGCCTATGAGCTGGGGTGGCGTAAGGTTATTTGTGAATCTGATTCACAGGTTCTGGTTAATTTACTCATTAAAGGAAGAACGTCGGATGTGCATTGGCAATTGGCAGTGTTGGTGCAACAAATTTTGCAGATTGGTAATCTTATGGAGAGGGTGTCTTTTGTCCATATTTCGCGTGAATGGAATAGGGCGGCTGATTGTCTAGCCAAGTGGGCTTCAGAGCATCAGGAGGATTGGAAGATTGAGGATTGGGCTCAGCTGCCTCTGGAGCTAAGGCCGGATTTGGAGAGGGTTCTCATGGAGGACAAAGGCGGCATTGACTGATTGGGTTTTTGGCTCTGTTGTGTTTTTGTTCTTCGGGCTTCTGCCTTTGACTTGTGTGTAATGCTGGTTTCCATTTATCAATAAATTTTTTACCCCTTTTAAAAAAAAAAAAAAAAATAAAAAATAAAAAAATTTAAAAATAATAATGAATATTGAACATCTTAGATTTTATTATAACTTAAATATTAAAAAATTTAATGTATAAGTTTATAAAATATAATATATATATTTTTAAATAAAGATTTAAAGATTATTATATATCATGTATATTTAAAGATCCATAGAATAATCTTTTTAACTATGAAATTAATATGATTAATTACATTTATAATTTTATCTTATCTTATCTTTTTAACAATTTTTTGGTATTCTACATAATTTGTTTTCTATAAATATCATGTTGTATACTCTTTATATGGAAGGTAGTGTTTTGTCATGGAGCTTAATAAGTTTTAATAATTTTTAGTCATTTTAAATATTTTTATTTTTTTATAAAGATAGGTATATTTAGACTTTGGCTTATGTACAATTATGCATATTCTTTTATTTATTATACTGCAATATCATGTTTATTCTTGATTAATCACACATTATTTTGTTTGTCATTTTATTTGTTTTGTTGGAAAAATATTTTGGCATCTTTACTTTACATCTCGGTAATTTCAAAATTATCAAATTTAAAATTATAAATAAAACTTATTTTATTATTAATCTCTTGAAGTCACGTAGATTTAATCTTTTGTAGATTAATAACTATCTAAATAGCTATTTCTTTTTTCCTTTATTTCTATAAATGTGTCTCATGTCTCTATTACTTGGGGAATTTATGAGATTAGGATTTATTTTTTCATATTTATCCTATTTTCTTATTGTTCCTAATGAGGTGGCTAGAAATTAAATCTTCATTGAAAACCTACAAAGGCTTGGGTCCTTCAATCTAAAAGCTTGTCTAATTTCTTGATGAGAATCATTCACATTGATTCCCAATATTATGCTCCAATTGTATGATACATTTATAAAATGCACTTGGTAATTTAGTATGTGGTTGAAATATTAGAGTAACAACAAATGGTTCTTTTCATTTTTGGCACATGATTGGCCATTTTTACTATGTTAAATTTTTATTTTCACTTTTATTTTCATAGTTTTCATGTTGTCAAATTTTCATACATTTCTTAGTCTTTTAAAAAAAAATTAAGGTTCTATTAGTGTCCCCAATCTTGCTAAAAATCATGCTTAGAGAGTACAATATATAAACTATTAATTATAGACTATAACAACAAAATGAATTTAAAACTACTACATAGAAACAAGGTTCCAGAATAATTCAAAATAGGCGTACCATTCTCCTACAAATACTATGTGCTTAATCCCTCCACTCTCCCTCCCCACTCCTTTCCTCCACCTTCTTCCTCCCCCCTCCCATTCCTTTCCTCCACCCTCCACCTTCCACACTCCACACTCCTCCTCCCTCCTCCCTCTCTCCACTCTCTTCTGCCTCTATCCCTCTTTTGCTACCCTCCTCTGCCACCCTCCTCCCCTCCCACATGAAACCCCACTATCCACCTCCCTAGTTATGTATGGAGATTGAGATGGGATGGGGATATGGGTGGGAATGTGGAAGATGGAGTGAATGAGAGAGAAGGAGAGGGAGAGAGATAGCTCAATAGATAGAGGCGGGAGTATTTATAAAATAGTGGGAGATATAGAGATATAGAGAGAAATAGGGGGGGATATATCAATCACCCTCCTATATCTCTATCTATTCATCCTTATCTCTTTATCTCTCTACCCCTCTCTATCTCTTTGTCTCCCTTTCTATTTGTATGTTTGTCATTATCTCCCTCTCTCTTTGTATTTTCTTTCGTATTTTTATCTTTGTCTCCTTAAGTGTGCAATGGGTACATTGAAGGGGTCTTAAAGGAGAATTATCATATCTTTAATCAAATGGCATGCGACCTTGAGCATAACTCCCTAAGGGCATGTATCATCCTTGGATTGTTGACATGAAACAACGATCAAAATTTAGTTTCTCTCTCGTATTAATATATATTACTATTATAATAGAAATATATATTATGTTAATTATATTTTGTATTATATAAAATATACTTATTATTAATTATTAATTATAATAATTTTATATGTATTTAATAATTTTGTTAAAAGAATATAATATCTAATTATAATAAGTTGAATATTATATTGTATTATGTAAAATATAGCTAATATATACTTAACTATATTGTAGAATATTAAAACCCTAGCTAAAAATGGTGCAAAATTTTGAACTAATTAACATCTTGTAAAAGCTAGCAAGGAAACCAGGTTGTAGCTCATCAAATTGGAGAAGTGAAAGGTCAATGCTAGCGCCGAGGAAGAGTTTGGAGTAGTGTAAACAAGGTCAATGTCAGCGCCAAGGAAGAGTTTGGAGGAGTGAAAACAAGGTCAATACTAGTGTCGAGGGAGAGTTTGGAGTTAAAACAAGGTCAATACCAACGTCGATGAAGAGTTTGGAGGAGTGAAAACAAGGTCAATATCAGCGTCGAGGAAGAGTTTGGAGTGAAAACAAGGTCAATACCAACGTCGAGGATGAGGTTGATGGCACTCAGAAAATCGACGACCAAGGGGCAATGAGTACTGTAAGTTTGGTACCCCCATTCTCTTTAACCTTCAATTTTCATGCCTAGTTTCCAAAGATCTTCTCATACATTAGCACCCCCATTCTCATAAAATGGTATAAAATAAGACAGAAAAAAATTAAATAGCTTATACAGAACATATCCACCTACAATCTCATTCAAGCATTTTAATTAATTCCTTGAATTAAACCTAAGACAAGAATCATACACACCACAATAGTGAAATGAACGAAACAACCCTTGATCATTTTATTAAAAATTCAGATATGTTTGTACAATAGAGAGACATGAGTTTGAATTAATCATATAATTCAAATGCGATCTTGTCATAAAACATCAAATCCCCATAAATTCAAAACCTACTATAGAATGATTCAAAACCTAAATTGCATTTTCCCTAAAACCATAAGACTTTACAATTTGTTCTGCAACTTCATCTAGAATCGACCAAAAATATTTTACTTGCTAACCCGTACTTCTGGCCTTGAAATCCTTCTTATAGAAAAGGAGGAGCAAACAAGCGATGAACGAGCTTACCGTGTCATCGACCCAGTGGACCATGTACTCTTATCAGGTTATTAAGCAAATTGATCACATATTTTGCTTGATAAGGTTTGTACTTAATTGCCATGATTCACTTCTCTTTCAAAACTCCAAGAATGGTAGTTGCTAATGATTTTAAATCCATCTGACTCACCAACAAATCATAATCTGAGTTACCCTATTTTTCAGGGTTTTGTAGTCCAAATATGATATAAAGTGGCTCTTACACTTTTTGTGATTACTATAGCTTGTGTAACAGGCCCCGTGGATACTGTTGTAATTGTAGGATGCATGAATAGGGTGTAGGTTTCAACAAAACATGTATGAGAGATCTGATTTTATGAATTTTTATCCATGTGCAGACCTAATGGGTTGTTTCTAAAACACTGAATATAAATGATACACACACACACACACATATATATATGTATGTATATGTATTTTTAAATGTAAATGTAAATGCAATTACTGGATGCTCTCCTAGAACAATAAATGCAACATATCAATCATTAAAGAAATCTATATCTATGTATATAAATGTGTATTTCTAAATACAAGTGTAAATGCAAAGAGCATATGGTTTTGTAGTGTTATAGAGACAACATATCCATAAATTAATGTAATTGAAATTCTAAAGTCTTCAACACATATAATATGAAATCAATCAAACTATTAAACTACATGAGAAATAAATGAAAACAGTAAATGCATATGTATGTGTATTTGTAAATGTAGGTGTAAAATAAATAATGAAAATGAAAATTATAAAAGAGTACAAGGAAAGGTTTCCTCCCTTCTTGGTAGTGATAACCTCCTCCACACACAACCCTTAAAAAATATGAATAGAGGAATGTAATCTTTGAAGAACTCAAAGTTGATTCTCTCCTACTTGATGCAATTAGTCATTTTATCCTTACAAACATTTATAGTGATTACTAGAGGCACATAGACCAATTCTTCATAATAGAAGAATTTGATCATACTTTTCAATGATGGCATTATGAGAAAACCTTAGGTTAAATGAATAATTCCTAGCTAAGTTCTTTAAATCATGTCCAACTGTATAAGAAGGCCCGGATTTGCTATGTGTGCACGGATACCATGGAGAGAAGGCCAGATCTTTGGGCTCTTTCATCAATCATCCTACTTTAAAACATACCAAAAATCTTCTAGCAATTGGACATAGGAAGATTTAATATGACTTAAAAAAAATTATTGCTAAAGTGTAAACTTATGATGACTTAACTAGGCCTAGTACACTCCCTCCCCATTAACCACTTAGACATATGGAAATTAAATGTTAGTTTTCTTCTATTTTTAGTCATGTAGGTGTCCAATAAACCACTTGGTGGTGTTTTCCTTCAAGTTTATTTACTTGAATGAAGAGAAAAAGTCCTTTGATTACAATTAGAGAATACATTTGAGGCCTTGGTTGTGTAACTGGTGGACCATAGTCACATTTAACACTTGTTACAAAGTTTGGGAGTTAAAACGTTAAGTAGATTTGATTTGTGATGAACACATTTGGACGATAGTAACAATAGCTTGCAATCTATCAAGACTTGATTACCTTATAACCTATGAAATTCTAGCGGTGAAATGATAGATTAATCATAATGTCACCTTAGGATCGCATCACCATGAAAGAACTTCATCCAACATCCTTATGATTACCAAGTACCAATAGGTATTTGTCAGATATGTCTTCCTCGAGCGAGGGAAATTCAGGAAGAGAAGAGGAAAGCGAGACATGTAGTATATCTAAAAGAGGGAGATCAACTAGAGGTCAAAAGATTAGAAGAAAATTCCATAAATACATGGAATTTTTTCTTGCTGAAGGGGGGTCATGTTCTTATAATGATGAGAGCATAGGCGATGTCGAGGTGCCCTTGAGGTACAAACATCTATGGAAACAATGGGTACTCAAGGAACTTCCTCCAATAAACATTGTTTTTTGTGTCAACGGAGGATATATCGCATAGCACCATTGTCATTACATGCTTTGGGCCTATTTTACATGGACGACATAAAGGAGAGTTATGAAAAAGTTATTGAATTGATGGGGTATGTCAGACACTGTTACAATTACAAAAATTGGATGCAACTGGTTCGATATACAAGAAGTATGCGTAGGTATGCACTGTCAAAAAATTATATACAACTAAAAGATAAGGATCAAAATAAAAGAGTGGCTATGTACATTGAAAAAAGACCAAAAGCATCAGGGAATATTGTAGGGTTTATATATAGGACACAACCTAGGTCAACAAATAAGCAACCCAATTGCATATTTGAGGCGCGCAAGGGAAACCATGTATTTGTATGTACAATAAAATCAATAACTGCAGGGGATGAGTTGCTAATCGATTACAATTTGAATCGCTTAGTTACAAACACAGTTACTATGGGGGTGGTATGTACTATGTACCATTTTACCCAACCTCCAATTAATGACTCCACTATACCATTTTATTCTTATGTTTTTTTTTGTAAGTCTATTGGTTTCATTTCGGTAATGTTTTTTTTATATTTAATTTTTTTCACAATGGGACATTGATCGTATAGAGAAGGCTCTGGCCCAAAGCACAGATCGTGATGTATCTTCAAGCACTTCTACCCGATAGGTTTACCTCATTGTAATTGTACAAATTAGATACGAGAAAAATGTTTTATTATTATGTTTTTTTCATAAGTTTTTTGGGTTAATTTCAATAATATTTTTAATATTCTTGTTGTAGTCGATTGATTGAGGAAAGGCACCAGCAGTAGAGGAGAGCATCCATAGTGAGGTGCAGTCAATATTTTGTGATGATGACATCGCTTATTCAATAAACCCTCTCAATATGATAAAGAAGGTAAAAAAAAATGCAATGAAGAATGGTTAAGTTGATGTTCATAGTGCCTCAAATAGATGAGATAAAAGAGAGGGTTAAAATATTTAAAGAGAGATTACAAAAATTACAAGCTGTCATGAGGTCTTTAATTATAACATAAGTTCATTCATGGTTTTATATTTTGTACTCTTTTATGTCATGAAGTAAAATATGTGTTGTTTTTATAGGGTTATTTGCCTCCTCGTGATGCTCTTGGACATGATCAGGGTACTGTAAGTGTTTCCCAAGGAGTAGGGGTTGGTACAAGTGTCCATCATATGATCTTCCTAAACATACATCATCAGCCGACCCATCATTTGTGCCTATATTATGTCTAAAATATAACCTTTACATACCAAGCCATGACTCTGGTAATGCACCTCTAACGTGACACGATGCCTAGAACATGGCAGGGGACATGTGGGGATCACGAGGCCACTAAATGCAGTGATTTTTTTTAGCGGCCTTTCCTAGATCTTCCCACTCTAATGCAATACATGGGAACATTGCTAGATCACACTTGTGGTGGCCAGAGACTAGATTCCCACCAAAGATGAAGGGGTCCCGAGGTACTTTAAAATGAGCATTATTATTATATATAATCCAATTGAAATTTACTTATTGATCACTCTTTTTAGACTATTGATCCCATGATCATTTTGCAAGAAATGATGTTTTTTAGAAAAATCTAAGTGATATTACATTGGAGCTCTTTGGGCCCATCATACGTACACGATGGAATTCCCAAAATCAAGATTTAAAAGATGAGCTCATTAACCATTTAGTTGTGTTGTTCGGTGATAAAACATTCAACTAAACCAAGGTCCTTTAGAAAGCTGGTACCTATCTAAAGTATGCGAGGGACCAATATAGGTCACATTTAGAGAAGAACAAAAAGTACGAGCATCCCCCCATGATTCTAGAGAGGGAGTGGAAGGAATTGGTGTCAGATGGAAAAGAGAAGGGTGAAAAGAAAAAAGGAAAGACACCACCGGGCCAAGGAAGGTATGTGGTACTATCAACAATGTAATTATATATTGATTACTCTTTCTTTTTACATAATCTAACCTATTTCAAACTTTTCATAGGCTGCTTGACACATTGAAGGCAACAAAGGAAAGACTAGGAAAACACAGGCAACACAAACTTGGCTCTGGTGGTTATATGAAATTAGCCACATGAATTGTAAGTATTAATAAATGAAATATAGTATCCAAATAATAAATTGAAAACAATTTTGGTTTTATCACACCATAGAAGCAAAATTCATGATCTTATGCAAAAATGTAGGGCTCTAAATTCAACAGAGTTCCCATAGAAGATTACCTAAAGATTGCCTTCCAAGGCTATGGAGCTGTGGCTAAACACCTAAGAGTCTTGACTGGGCAAACACAACCTTCCACTACATCTGAAATGTAGGTAAATAAACTCAATAAACTTTATTTAAAATTGAATACTTGTGCAATCCATAGCAACATTAATCATTTGGGGAAAAAATTGGCAAACCAAATGTTCAAGAATTTTTGAAAAAATGGGGAAAAGATTGGGAAAAAATTGGATTTACAAAAAAACACAAAAAATTGAAGAAAAACAGTCAGAAACTACTTTTTTAAAAAATTTAATGGCATTTCCATAGCATATAGACATTGAGAGTAAATAAAATATAGAGTTTAATCCGTGAATTATAGAAAATAGATTTTTGTTGGTTATATTCATATCGTTGATCACATT
>VDFB02122840.1:0-21789 GCA_007258455.2 Sequoia sempervirens
CTAATTTAAAAAAGAAATTTGTATAACTAACTAGGACAAAGGTATTCAAATGTTCTAGAGTGGTAGTAAGCATGTAACATTATGTCACATGACCAAAATACAAGATACATATATTAAAAAATAACATATATGTATACCAACATATCTATGTTTAGAAATTCTATGTAAAAAATATTGAGAGATATCATTATCAAGGTGCCTAGTTTTGTCTAGATTTTTAATTTAAGCATAATAGGTGCCTTTAGAATGATATCCTTCAAACATATTTTATACAAGATTTTCTAAAAATATATATGGTAGTAGCAACATGTAAGAAGCTAATTTAGTCCCAACATTATGTTAAGATAAATAATTTTACCTACTTGAAATGGTTGAAAAAATATAAAAAAATCCTTTCAAATTTCTAACAAAAAATTATATATTAATTGTTCCATTATTAAACATTTAGTAAGACACCCATCCATATATGGTTATCACTACAGTTACAAATAACCATCACACCTACTTATATTAATGGGGTTGCCAATTACAATATAAACAATGAAGTCAAAATATATATATATATATATATATATATATATTTTATTAAAGATCATAAAATTCAGCGTTGAGAGAATATTATGTTAAATAATTAAATAATTTATTTTTGTTGACCACTGTTAAATTCGATTATGTTAAGAATAACTCATATATTATATCCAATGAAAAATGCATTCCAAGCATTCTGGAATGAATCTGCACCTTTAGCGAACACTTCTCTTACCATCTAAGAAGATGGGAAATTAGTTTTTCAAATGTCAAATGATGTGTTATGTGAAATAATAATTCATCTAAAATATTTTTTCTGGGACTTCTTCCGCTTCTCTGATTTGAGACAACATGGACTGACATTAAATTACTTTTCCAGAGGATTTTTCCGCTTCTCTGATTTGAGACATCATGGACTGATATTAAATTACTTTTCCAGAGGATTTTTTTTTTTAAGGGGATTAAAATTTGGAATATAGGAGTTTCGTTCAACATATATTATAATTTTAATTGTAAATATTGTATGTTGAAGTTAATTATAAAATTAATTGTATTTGAAGGATTAATTTTAGTTTATTTTAAGAGATTTTGTGGTTGTAGAAGAACTTTTTGAGTATTTATTTGTACAACAAATAAGGGTACTTTTAAAAGTTTGATTATTATTATTTTTTTAAGAAAAATATTGACTTAGTATCTTAATAATTTAATCAAACAAAGATATTACCACTTAAATAGTTTTATATAAATTCAAAACATGTCTCAATAAAAATATTAAATATTTTATAGAAATCAAATCTCTATGACTAGATCAACAATAAGGTTTCATATTTTAGAGATTTTTACCAATTTTCACAATATTGACAAGTCATTTGGAATGTCTTTTTAATCATATATTTGCATCAAATTTCAAGTATGGTTGTTCTATTCATTTAGTTATGTCAAGAGGCCTTATATAATTATATTATGGATTTTAGAGAATTAGTGCATATAAAAACTTGTATTTAAATCAAATTTATTGATTTTTTGCACTTGTAAATTATATAAAAATATTAATAATTAATTTATTAAAAATTATGTGAGTAAATATGAAATAGCTTTCTTAAATATATTAGTGTTTTGGTTGTTAATTATATGAATAGATGCAATTTTCATGTTGAATGCACTTTTATAAATAAATGATGACACATGCTTAGGAAAAGCCATAACTCATTTTGAACCTCTCAAAATTGCAAATTGAATGTTATTCCAAAAAAAAGGAAACATAAACCTCACCATCTTTGGGAATGGATAGTTTGAATATAGATCATAAGATTATAAGTTTATCTATTTTTTAATATTTTTTCACTCATTGAGTAAAGATATATGTAGTTGAAATGAAATCTACACATATCATTCACTATAAAAATGTGTTTGAGCTCCATCTTCATAAATTCAAAAAAAATGTTCAAATGCTTTTGGAGTTGTTGATTATTTTCTAAGAATCTTTAAAATGATATGCAATTTTTTTATGATGTATGAACATCTATTCAAACATTTTGATTATGAATGATAAAAAAATGTTTTATAAATGAAATTAGGACAATTTGAAGATAGTTTCATCTTGATGTGTTTTTGGTTGTTGATTGAATAATTTTGCATATAGTCTCCTTTTGAACCATCTTCAAAAATAGTAATAAGTAAAGAGGAGGGGGTAACATATAAAAAGGATGCAATAAATTAGACGAAACAAGAAAAATTGATATAAAAAGTGGTAGAACTTTGATTGAATAATTTTTTTGAAGTACTTTGATTAGGAAAATAAGATACCTAAAGATGCAATCATGCAAAAAGATTAGTAAAGCTCCTCTCAACATGGAAAGAATTATAAACATGTTATTACAAAACATAACTTGTAAAAAGGAAGGTTAGCATCACATATATGTTGATCTTCTAATTGGTTGCATTCAAAAGATGCAATAAATTAGATGAAATGAGAAAAATATTTAATTATGATAAGGTATGTAAATATATTAAAAATAATGGCATCCAAGGAGAAAGAAATCATAGTAAAAATAAACCCCGAGTCCCCATTGAGAATTGTTTTCCTTTTGATGATTTAAGTATTATAAATTATGTATCTTCCTCTTCCAAACCTTATGTTCCTCTTTTATAAATATCCTCCTTAAAAGTTGTTGACCAAGATAAATAACCCCCACAAAACTCTCATCATGTCATCATTAATAGCTCCTAGTGCCTAAGGATTTGTACTAATTCAGTCATGAAATTCACATTAAAATTGAGCTTCTTTAAATTATTAACATTTCATATAACAAGATAATTTCATTATTATAATGGTATGCCCCTACTTGGACATATATAGTTAAAAAAATAACATAAGCAATTATTTTATTTTTCATTTATAATAATGTTAAAATTAATAAGTTTTTGAATGAGGAAAAAATGGGTTTTACAGGGACCTGAAACCACAAAGTTTATAGAACAAAGAAAGAGTCAAAAGAGACATCACAATCAAAAAGGTTGTAAAAATAAGAGCAGTAAACACCCACAGCCAACAAAAAGGCCAACGAAGGCCACAAAACCAAAAAACCAGATAGAAAGCCAGCAACAGCTAAATTTGAGCTTTTAAAAGATCAGCAGTCTCAGCTTCTAGCTTGTTCATGTTCTTAACTCCCCTCTTTAAGATCTGAACCATTTGTGTTGTGGGAGGAACTTTCCTTTTAAGATTGGCCCGGGTCCTTTTAGAAATACCTTGGTCCTCATTCTTGCTTTCCTTGTTCTCTTCCAAGTCAATAACCAATGAACCCTGTTGTGTTTTTTCTAGCTTTTCAAACATAGCATTGATAATAATGGCATTGTGCCTAGCCATTTTATGATTTTGTTCCACGACTGTTTTCAAATTATTTTTGATTTTAACAATTTCCTCTTCAATAGACTTGTATTTCTCCTCAATATCACCTCCCTTCTTTCCAATCCTACTCTTATTCAGTTTCCCTTCCTCATTGCTGAGGGCAGCCAACTTTAGCCCCAACTCCTCTAACTTACTGTTCAAATCCCTATTTCTTTGATTGAGCTCATTAATTTCTTGATAGGCCCAATTTAAGACCTTGAAAATGTCATTGATGTCGTTTCTAGCAGAGGCCAGAATGTCACCAGACTAAACTTGGTCTAATATGAGATTTATATCACCTGGGTTGGGGGAGCTAAGAAATTTGGTACCTTCAAATCTGAAAGAGGTAGGAGGGGAGGGCATAAAATTTCTACTGGCTTCAGGGTTCTCGACTTTTTCTTCTATGGAATCCGTAGAATAGGAAACCAACTTGTTGGTAGTGGAGCCCTTAAGAGATTCCAGATAGCTAATAAGTTTTCCTAGATTAAGGAAGCAAACAGATAGTGGAGGAACAAATGGTTAGCTGACTCTGCCTCACTCTTACATAGGTAGTATCTATTAGGGATTTGAAATCCCCATTTACAAAGATTTCCCACCATGAGAACCTTATTCTGAAGCATTATCCAGAAGAAGATATTAAATTTTGGAGTTAGGTGTTTAATCTAAGCTTTAGACTAGAAGGGAGGGGGGGCTTGAGAAAGGAAAGCAAACAGACAATCGAAGAGACAGAGTAGTTACTTGAAGGGTTATCCATCCAGACAAGGGTGTCATCTTGTTGATTCTGTCCCAAACTGACAGCCTTTAAGGAGGATTGAAGATGAGCCAAATCTTGACTGATCACACATAAGTTCACCCAATCTCCTTCAAACCAATAATCTTTGACAAGTTCCCTGAAAGCAGCTTTAGATTGCTCTGCCCATCTGTTGAATCTTTCAATATTAATAAGTGATTCCTTAAAGAGCCATTTATCCTCCCAAAATCTAGCTTGATTACCACTTTAGATGTGTCATCCTATCCCTAATTCTAAAAATTTTCTACTAGCAATCATATCATTCCAGCACTCTGAACCACATGGGAGGACATGAGAATCCAGCAGAGCTTTGAGGGTCATACCATCAACCATATATTTACTTATTAAAATATCTTTCCATTCTTCGCTAGACGAGAAAGATCTCCATATCTATTTGGCTAGGAGAGTATTGTTAATAATTATAATTTTTTTGAGACCTAAACCCCTAATGTCTTCAGTCTGCAAACCAAATCCCACCCTATAAGAAGCATTCTCTTTCTTTCCTCCACTCCAGACCAAAGGAATCTTTTCTAGATCTTTTCAATGGCCTCTGCGTATTTAGCAAGGATTTTGAAGAGGCTTAAAGCATAAATTGGGAGATTATGAAGAGAAGCTTTAAGAAGCTGAATTTTTCCAGCTGGCTCAAAAGAGCTCCTTTCTATCATGCCAACTTCTTTTTGAACCTATCAACCAAAGAGAACTAGAAGGAGTCTAGAGGCTTGAGGCATAACAAAAGTCCAAGATAAGAAGAAGGTAAGGAATCCACCCTGCAATCAAGGATTCTAGCAATCTTGACCTGTCTATGCTCAGGGGTATTGAAGAAAAAGATGGAACTCTTTTGTCTATTGACCTTCTGTCTAGTCGCCTTTTCAAACATGACAAAAGTTTTTTCAAAGTCTTAGACTCATTCATGAAAGATCTACCCATCAGTACAGTGTCATCAACAAATTGTTGATGAGAACATATCAAATTCATGGAAGGACTAAGACCAACAAGGGACCTCTGTTCAATCAATCTCTTAAGATTCCTTCCCAGCCTTTCAGCCATTATAGTAAAAAGAATAGGTGAGATAGGGTCACCCTGTCTTAAGCCTCTTGAATTTTGAAAGAAACTAGAAGGAGATCCATTAACAATGATGGCTATGGAGACCATGGTAACCAGTGACCGATTCACCAGCTGAATGACTTTGATACTGAATCCAAACCCCCTTAGGATTTTGAATGAAAACTCCCAGTCAACACGGTCGTATGCTTTGGAGATGTCTAGCTTGAGAAGAAACCCTTTGGTTTTAGATTCCACAAATGAATGAATATTCTTATGGATTGTGACTATTGAATCTAGTATTTTCTTCTAGGAACAAAACCATTCTACTGAGGGCAAATCAACGAAGGAAGGATAGAAAAGATCCTTGAAGTCAACACCTTAGAAATGATTTTATAGAGAGAGTTGCAAAGACTTATGGGTCTAAACACCTCAAACTCCATTGCCCCTAGTTTCTTAGGAATAAGGACCATGAAAGTAGCATTCAGTTCCTTAAGGAGCCTTCTGGAACCAAAGAATTCCTGAACAACATTCACTACATCATTTTCCACAATATCCCAAAACCATTGAAAAAAGAACATAGGAAATCCATCAGGCCCAGGGGCCTTGCTTCCTTCAAAAGAAAAGACAACTTTCTTGATTTTTTCCATAGTGGGAATGGCCGCAAGCTTTTCATTTTCTTCCCTAACAACAACCTTGGGGATGACCTCTAATAGAAAGTATTGATCATTTTGATTGATTTCCCCATTCACTGAAAGTAGGTTATTATAGAAGAGGATAACTTGCTTTTTGATGTCTTCCTCTTCCTCAAATCTAGTACCATTAACTTCTATGGAAGTGATTCTATTGGAAGCCCTGTGTTTTGAAGCAGTTAAATGGAAGTACCTTGTATTTTGATCTCCAACAGAGAGCCATAACACCCTCAATCTCTACCTCTAGAACTCCTCCTCTTTTTATATTATGTCGTGTAGCTTCACCAACAACTCATTTTCTCTATCCTTAATATCTTCAATGTATCCTTCCTTCTGGATTTTGTATTGGATCTCCACAAGCTTCATTTGAAGTTTAGATTTAATCCCAAAAATGTTTCCAAAGGATTATTTTTTCCATATTCTTAAATTGTGTTTGACTTCTCTAAGCTTTTTAGCAATTCTGAACATAGCAGTTCCCAGAACATCAATATTCCACCATTTCCTAATTTCATCTAAGATTAGGGGATGGGACAACAAAATTCTTTCAAATCTAAAGGGTGATGTTTTCTTCACCTTTATAGGGTCTGCCACAAAACTTATGGGAAAGTGATCTGACCCAACTTTGGAGAGAGATTTAAGAGAGGAAAAATAGCTTAAAATTCACTGATGAGAAATTAAGGTTCTATCTAACCTAACTTGAATTAGATCCCTACTAGTTCTTCTATTCGACCATGTGTACTAGGCCCCTTGCAAGTCCATATAAATCAGCTCCTTGTTGTTGATGAAATCGAAAAGATCAGACTTACTCTCCTAGTTCACCTTAGAACCTCCAAATTTCTCCTCGTTCAAAAGCGGAGTATTAAAGTCGCCCATAACTATCTAGTGGTCATTATCAAAAATCCTGCAAAAAGAAGAGAGCTCATTCCACAAATATTTTCTAGCTCCTTTCCCACTGGGAGCATAGATATTCGATTAAATCTAGCTAAAGTTATCTCTGATATCTGTGAATTTAGTAGCCACATGATTGTTTCTTTCCAAAAAAGGTTCCCCTTTGATGAAGTTCTAGTTCCAAAAAGTAGCTATGCATCCTGATGCACCATCTGAACTGTTTCCTTGAGTTCCATAGTTTTGAAACATTTTGACCTTCTCCACCTTTTCTTTAGGAATTTTAGTTTCTTGGATGAGGAGAATATCAAGTTTATGATCCCTAACAAAATTGTGCAAAACATCCCTCTTGTGAAGGCTATTGAACCCTCTTATATTCCAGGACATAATCTTCATGTCTTCCCAGGGGATTGGAGGATCTCTGGAATGGTATTTTGAACACCATCCGCTATATCATGAAAGCTTTCATGCTCTCTCTACCATTTTCCTGATCTTCTGCCCTGGCCAAGCTTAGTGGCACCACAATCCACCTTTGCTCTTATTCTGGTAATAACTCCACTCAGAGTATTATGATGTTTTCTTTTCTCCTTCTTTTTCTTAGAATGAGAGAGGACTTCTTCCCAATCAGTATCTTCTTGGCTCTCCATCTCTCTACCAGATTCCCATTCCTTGTCATTCATTCTTATTTTCTCCCAAGGGAGGGTATCCATTAGGTCATTCCTAGGCTGATTTATATTTTCACTCGAAAGTTTAGTATCCTCGCTCAGATCTTCATAGGTGTCCTTTAAAAAATCTGGGGTTGTTTTTTCTGGGGGATTAAGAGGGTCAATCAAAGGGGAGCATTCGATAGAATTCATATTCAGGATTGAAATGTCAATATCCAAAGACATACCCTGAATAGGAATGTCTTCCAATCTAGGAAACCCATTTTCTTTTTCTTCTGGCAAGATCTTAAGAGTAGAGGAGACAAAGTCCTCATCCATTTTCATTTCCTCCATATTTTCCAATGTTCTTTCCTCATCTTCCCTTGGGTCAATATTATTTTCTGCTCTTGTTTGGTGCTTAGTCTACGCATTAGGGTCCTTATAAAAAATACAATTAGTATGTAATATGAATAATGTATCTAAGATAATTATTGGGACAATTTATTAAAAAAATGATGACTAAAGTAGAAAGGCTATAACACATTGGAAGATAATATTCGATACTCTCATTTTACCATGAGTCATGGTGTTGACAAGCACCCTTTGAATTTAAAATTGAAGTGAGTAGAGGATTATTCATCAATCAAATTACAAAAAATAGCATCATTTGACATCATGTTATCCATCAATTGATTAGTGCACTGATCCACAACAAGTAAAATGGGTTATTGTGGGAACAAGACATAATGATTTTTTAAATATTTTGGGAAAATCATGTTAAATTTTTAAGTATCAATGTTATAGGCCATAATTCATGACCAGTTAGCACAATGACACTTTATTTATTCCTTTGTCACCCTAATTATGGATCATGGATTGTGACAAAAAATATTAATGCTAAAAAATTATTACATCATTTTTCTAAAAAGTTGATGTGTAAAATTTTATATTTGTATAATTCCTATCATAAATACCCAAAAGTTTAACTACACTATATATAAATAATTTACTTTTTTTTTAAATATCAATAATGCTCATAATTTTGACTTATAAAATATATGATGATGGTGGGGATGTTTACAGAGACTACTAAGATTTATTATTTTAAAAAAGAAGGTTTGAAATGAATTATATGAATTATGTAGGAATGTTCTTACAACCTTTCAACCTCCAACATATGACTTTCTCAAACCTTGGTTGTGAGGAGGGCCTTATAGTCGAGAACAAATCAAACAATATTATCTCCACCAAGATTGATGTGTTGAGTAAAAATATTATGGCGCATTAACTAGTGGCTTAGAATTGTATAGTATTGTGTATATGGAATATTTCCCCATTACATGTGTTCATTAAATGTACATGGATTGATCTTTATCTTTATATATACATTTTTGTTTTGTTACTCAGATTCCAATTTTTTTTTTAAGTTGAATAAAATAAGATAGCAGTAATGGCAACAACATTTGCAACAGACATGCTATTTGCAATGTCAAATAATTTTCTTTTAACTCATATTCTGTCAAAGCTTTCTTACAAAGATGTCACACATTTTTCCCTACTCTCTCATAGATGGTGATTTTTGTGGAAGTAAATAGATATTCTCAATTTTCATTGCCAATATTTTGAGAAACAAAAAATATGACAAGATATGCATCATAATTAATAATGCTCTTCTCCAACTGGATGCTTGTCTTTGGTTGTTGAACCTTCAAGTCACCTTGGATAACCCTAACGTTGTTGATATGGACAAATGAATCTGCATTGCTCCACAAATCTCTTATAGATATCCAAAGGTTGGTAAGAGTCTTAAGGATTTTTCCATGGTGGGGCTTGGGGATTCTATTTTCAAGTGTGAAATCATCATTGACCTATAGCTGAAATTCATCAATCTCCCCAAGATACCCACTAATTTTAAGGTTTTTTGATCCTTGAAAATATTTTATTATTTAATATTCCAAATGTGGATAATGCCATGTTTGAAGGATTCATGGACATGTTCTGTTGGAATATCTATTCTTGAGTAGCAATGGGAAAGTGCATTTAATGCACAGTCAGATGGGATCCATTTTGAATCATTCCCCTAATTGCATTTTCAAATATTTGTTGTCCCAATTAATGTGCTTTGGTAGTAAATTTATTCTGGTAGGTGAATTTGAAATTGAGTGCTATTTTTTGGAAAGGGAAAGTAAGACAAAAGAATAGAATATATTATTTTTTCTATAAGAGGAGATTGCAAGTTTTTTATAGCAGCAAACAAGGAGGAATATTCAATAGAATACATGGCAGCAAGAAGGGAATCTTTAGGAGAACCTATAGTAGTGGAAGACATTGACAAAGAGTTGTGCTTTAGTGCTTTGGAATATCTCTAGCACGCAGCAGCACACAGTAAGCTCTAGTGCACCAAAATATGTGCATTATTTTGTATGAAGGGAATACAGAGCCACTCTTTGAGTTTTGTTTGTAATCTTTTTTAATGTAATATTTGTGTGAATGAATGATATAGAATATACATGTTTTTTCCTCCTTGTCTTGTTTTATCTCCTTTTCTCTTTGTTGTGTGTGTGTTTTTATCTTTTCCCACTATAGTTGGGTTTATTTTCCCAAAAAATTCATATTAGAGCCCTAATTTTTCTAGGCATTCAATTTTTAAAGCCATAGCTTTTTTCCTAGGAATGTAGTGATAGAACCCTAGTTTTTGGGTATCTGGGAAAGCCCTAGTTTTCTAGGCAGTGAAGAAAAGCCCTAGATTTTTTCTGGGTATTTGCATTTTCCCCCATTTAGCAAAATGGCTAGAGGAGATAATAGGAGTTGGTAGCAACCACTTATATTTGATGGTAAAAATTATAATTTCTAGGTAAAGAAAATGAAAACCATTTTAGTAGCAAATGGGTTCACAAATGTGACTAACCCAAATGCATTTACAACATTGAGCAATGCTCAAAAGAACCAGTTGAAGGAGACAAAAAAAATGATGCTAAAGACCTCAGTTTGATTGAGGCAGCCTTGACAAAGGCTATTTTTCCTAGAATAACAGTAGCTAGTTATGAAAAGGAAGCATGGGAAATACTTTGAACCACCTACAAAGGGATTGAGAAAGTTAGGATAGTGAAACTCTAACTACAAAGAAGAGAATTTGAGACCATGTAGATGAAGGACAATGAGTCCATTTTAGATTTTCATACAAGGGTCTCCACCTTGGTTAACTAGTTGAGGATAAATGGAGAAAACTTGGAAGAGTAGAAAATCGTAGAGAAGATTCTCAGAAGTTTACCCACCAAATTTGACCCAGTGGTTATTTCCATAGAAGAGGAAAAGGACCTCTCATAAATCTCAGTTGATGAGTTAATGGGTTCACTTCAAACCCATGAGAAACACATAAATAGGTATGCAAATTCTTCCCAGGAGTAAGCTTTGAAAGCTCAAGCCAATGTGAGAGGCAACGGAAGAGGAAGAAATGTCAAAGAGAGAGGTCAAAGAGGCAGAGTTAGAAGCAACTTCAGAAGAGGAGGCTCAAAATGTCAAGAGGAGGCCAACACCTCCCAATCAGACATCCAAAACACAAAGAGCACCAGCTCCAATTAGAGATATGATAAGATCAATGTGCAGTGTTACTACTATCATAAGTATGGTCACTATGCAAGTGAATGTAGGATGAAACAACATGACCAAGGGATTCAAAATGCAAATGTGGAAAATGAGAAAAAAGATGAAAATGAAAAATAGTCACAAGTTTTTATTGCATGTAATCTTCCAGAACAAGGCAACGCTAAAGTTTGGTATTTGGAAAACGATTGTAGCAACCGCATGAGTGGTAATAAAAATTTATTCACCTCCATAGACAATAAAATTAAGTCTAAAATTAAAATGGGGAACAATCAAAAGGTTCTAGTCATGGGCAAGGGCATAGTGTGCCTAAAAACCAAGCATGGTGAAGAAAGATAGCTCCATGACGTGGGTAAGTGCACAAAGTTGAGTCCATGAAACATGGTAGTTTTTGCCTTAGCCAAAAAAATGAAATCAGCTTTGCAAAAATGGAATCCTAATTTTAATAAATGGGATCCTGAGCCTAAATATGAAACAGGATCCCACTTTTTAAAAATTGGGATATTGTTTCCTATAGGATCCTAAACCAATGGAGAAGGAACGGGATCCCAATTACTACGAAATGAGATCCTGATTTATAAAAATTGGGATCCTGTTTTGTAGAAATCAGGATCCTGTTTTGTAGAAATCGGGATCCCGTTTTATAATGCTATTTATTTTTTTTAAAACAAACAAAGTTCATTTTACAATGGACGGGATCCTGAGTACAGGAAAAAACAACCCCAACAAATAGCTCTAGGTACCTGCCCATGGCCCCTTTTTTTGCATTTTTCCATTTTTATTGAAATTCTGAAGAAAATAAGTGAATTTAGCATGTTTTTTAAAAATTTATTTCACTATGTTTTGAACATTTTTTTTCCTATTATAGTAGAAATGAGTAATTGTAAAAATAGACAAAAAAATGCAATGAAACCTAAATATTTTTTAATAGAAATGAAAAAATGAACCTTGAATTGTGTTTTACAAACAAAATTTAACTTTTGAAACCTAAATTGTTTGATTAAACCAAAAAAAATTGGTTGAAAACCTTGGAAATGTAACAAAATAATTGCATTTCAAAACCCTACAATTGAAATGAAATAAAAATTACATTTAGAAACCCTAATCAAGCTTTTTGAGAGCCTAAATTCAAATCAAATGAAAAAAATTGAATTTGAAAACCCATGTTTGAATTGAAAGGAAAAAATTGCATTAAAAATACTAATTGCTTAGAAATTGAAACCCTAAATTGAATTGGAACAAAAAAAATTGTTAAAAACCTAAATTGAAATCGAACAAATCATTTTGATTTTGAAAACTAGGTAGTTTCGAGCTCAAAAAAAATCATTTGCATTGCTTAAATGTTTTAAATTTTAGTTGCATTGTATGGAAAAAATGATATGTTAAACTTTAGTTTCAATGTTAAATTATAATTAGATTAGAAAACAATATGTTAAAGAATAGTTAAAATTCATAAAGTTTATCAATGTTTGTTTGCAAATTTAGTTAGAAAATTTGTAAATCTAAGCACGTACAATTGATTCCAATTGGCACGAACTTGCAAGTCTAAATTATTCCAAGGGCCACCCAAACTTCACCCTAAGTTTGCTGAACCCTAGATCCTAAACTGTAAAATCTAAACCCTCAACACTAAAGCATTTTAATTTTGTCTTAGGGTATGAAATTTGGTTTCCTTATAAAACCCTCTATTGTCACCATTCAATAGAGCTTTTTGTAATGTTTTCACTTATTTGAACACATAATATAAAACCTTTTGGTTTCTACAAGTTTATGAAGAGTTGATGATCACTCTCTATGACACTTAGACATGATCATTAGGGATCTAAATCATTGGAAGAAAACTTTATTCTATTATATCCACAAAATAGGAGAGCATGAGTGAGAGTACTATGGGTAAAGTTTCTTTCATTGGACATACCTAAAATTATGTAGGTTCAATGTCAAGAATGGGTCTATTTGGTAGATTTATGAAAACTTTTATGAATATCTAGAATACCATAAAAGTATAATTATAGCAATTCCAATTGGAAACACTTGGGTATATATCATATGAAATTTAAATCTAGTAAGGTGTCTATTATATAGGAGAGTTGATAATACATGTAAAGAGGTTTTTATGGGAATATATGTATTAAGAAAAACATACCATGACCTCTATAGGATTTTTAAGATGTGATCCTAGATAATAATCCACCCATCCTCAATCATAATGGATTCTTTAGCAATTAAGAGAGATTCAATAACCATAAAATTACCTATATTTTGATAGTATATAAATTTATGTGGAAGGATAGAAATGCATCAATAAAGAGACCAAGATGGAACCATTTAACACCTAAGGTACACCTATTACATGGGAAAGGGAGGAGGTACATGATGATAGGTTAGAGGAACTATGCTATTATTACAATAGAGATAGGAGGAGGATTCATATTATGCTCCTATAAATAAGAGGTTAATTTAGAAGATTAAAAGAACTAGATAATAACAAAGGAAATAATTCTATAGAGGGAGTGAGTGGGATTGTTGGAAATATACAAGGAGAGAGGTGAAGGACCCAACACCTACATAGAGTCCTACATGAAATAAACCAATCTAGGCACTTCCTAGAAGGATCAAGATCCATGTGAGTAGCCTCTTTTTATTTTTGTATCTTCTACACATGTATATTTATTCCTTTATTACGTGATTAAAATTATGTATGATATAACTTATTAATAAGTGATTACAAGTATAATTATTAAAATATTTCATATTTATTTTGATATCCTCTAATGTAGGAAAAAAATTTATTTGTTTTGATAAATGTATGTTATTTTTTTGATATGTATAGATTAATTCATTTTTAACATGATAATTTTTTTTATTAGAGGGGTAAACACTCTTGACCTAGAGCTAGATCAAACCAATGAGGTCACAGTATGACTAAATTTGTTCCTCACTAGACATATAGATCCCCTTAATCCATCATATCACCCTAAATTGTAAATCAATTTCTTAAGGGCTCCCAATATGACATTTCTTAAGGGGATCAAAGAAGTTCTTAAAATTTGGTGAAGTTGCCGAAGGAAACCAAATTTAACAATAATAAGATTGTGCAAGATTATAATATGAATGAGATTTCATGATCTAGGTTGGTTAGTTGAAACAAGAGTAGGTCACAATCAACTATTCCACAAGAAAATGTTCTTCACTAACTTGCAAGTTCATTATATTCCATGGGGAACCAAAAATTCACCCTAAGTTTTGTAAACCCTAAACCCTAAACTCTAAAATATAAACCCTAAACACTAAACCATTCATTTTGTCCTAGCTGACCTTAAAGTGAAATTTGGTTGTCTTAGGAAAATCCACCAAATTTCATTCCCTTATGCCATGTAATTTTTTCATAGGATCTTACTACATATATCCCCTTAAGTTATCCTATTACCCTAAACCCTAAACTCTAAACTCTAAACCCTAAACCCTAAAGCCATCATTTTTTCTTAGGCTCTAATGAAATTTGGTTGCCTTAGGAAACTCCACCAAATTTTATTCCCTTGTGCCATGTAATTTTTTCCTAGGATCTTACTACATGTAGATCCCCTTAAGCTATCCTATTACCCTAAACCCTAAACTCTAAAGTCTAAACCCTAAAGCCATCATTTTTTCTTTAAAGGTTCTTAATGAAATTTGGTTGCCTTGGGAAACTTTACAAATTTTATTCACTTGAGCCATGCCATTTTCTCCTAGGACCTCACTAGACATAGATCCCCTTAAGCCATCTGTCACCCTAAATCATAAAATTATTTCTTAAGGGGTCCCAATATGAGATTTCTTAAGGGGATAAAAGTTCTTAAAATTTGGTGATCAAAGTTGCCCAAGGCAGCCAAATTTAACAATAATAAGATCATGCAATATTATATAATATTAATAGTTAATTGTATTTTCATTCAAGTAACATGTGCCTTAGAAATGTATTTTCATTTGTCTAAGGCACATGTTTTTTTCCCTTTATCAAAAACATGTTCCTTAGACATAAATGAGTCTTAAATACTTTATCATTTGTATTTAATTATTTAATGCCATTTATATTGAATGGTTTAAAGGTATTTCCTAAACATGTATCTTACATCTTGAAATTAAAAATCTAATGCAGGTTCACTCATATCTTAAAGATCACATGGATCCATTCAATAATATTCACAATCCACCTCCACGCCATCCATCTCCAACACCTTCACCTCCACCTCCACCACCTGAAATCAATGAACATGCTCGTTTGCAAGCACAAATCAATGTCAATGTTAGAACCATCAAAGATCAAATCAACATTATTCAAAATGAAGAATGTGTCGCACCTCCTATGAGGATGTTTGCATCTAGGGTGAAAACCCTTGTTGATGTTGTTAGGGCTATGGATGGGATCTTAGATGAGCATCGACAATGGCTAGAGGAGAGGAGAACTTCTGATTCTGAAAAGGAAAACACAAAGAAACGAAGAGATGTAGTAGAGAGCCACAATAGTTTCTAAATTAAGACAATGATCTTGAATAGTTATGAATTTATGAATTTGGTGAATAATGGATATTTTGTGTGATGAATTTATAAATTTGGTTCTAGATGGATATTTTTAGTGACATGGATTTATGAATTTGGTGGAATTTATGAACTTATAATTAATAATATATAATAGTATATATTTTATGACTATCTACTAGATCATGATTTCTCCTGCTGAAAAATTGTAATATATATATATGTTTGTGTGTGTGTGTGTGTGTGTGTTAGACATAAAATGAGCTTTTTTGAATGTTTTAAGTTTATTGTTTAGTATGTATGTGCATGTATTAAAAATTTGCATATATAGTTCTTAAATTTTGAAATGTGTATGTATGTACATGGTTTAGTTTAATGATCTGTACGCATGCAAATTATGCATCATATTTTTTATTTTAAATCTACATGTACATGTTAAATTTTGAATTCTGTATGGACATGCTCAAGTTGAACAATCAATGTATATATATGTTCATTTCAATTAAATATATGATCTTAATATATATGTTGCTCATCCTATTTCAATTAAATATATGATCTTAATATATGTATGCACATCCTATTTTGTATGATTTAATGTAGGTGCACATTTATATCTCATATCATAGATGGTTTTAACTTTGATGATATCATCAATCCACTACCTCATCCACATCCACATCCACATCCACCTCCCCCTCCCTCTCCACCTCCCCCTCCACCTAATATGCCACATCCAACACCTATCGCATCTAACAAGGCTCACTTGAGAGCACATATAAATGACCAAGTTGCATCCTTTTAAAATCAAATCAATGTTATGTAGAGTCAAGCATTGATTCCTCCACAACATTTTGCATCTGCAATGCAAAACATTGTTGATGCCATCAGGATGATTGATTATGATCTTGATGGGCATTGACAAGAGAGAGAGAGAACAAATGAGACAATTTTATTCCGATGGTCTCTCTTACAAAAAAATACTAGACCTTAAAAAAATGAAAGCCCATCTAGCTCCCTACTTTCTTGACCTAGTTACTCGACAACCCATTCCACCTAATAAATCTAGAATATCCATAAGGTGGTGCATACATCCATAGATAAGTGCACATTTTTGGGATCGATGGTATATGGTTTTTGATAGTCCCCCACATGCTAATTGGGAATGCCCATTGTATTTTTTGAGAAAATTGTATGTAGAGTTTGTTTTGGGGAAAAATCCCAATTATTTTGATTTTAGATCATTTCAAGGTGTTGGTGGTGGCATGCCACAATAGAGGTTAGGGGCAAGGGTTGATCCCCAATGCCCCGTGGATGCGCAACCCCTTTTTGTTGCTCCTGGTCCTCCCACTCTCACACTTGTACATCATCGAGCTCTAGTCTCAACATTAGGTTCCATTAGTACACTCGTAGGAGACCTTGATCAGCATGCTTCTGTGATAGCGGGTTGGGAGCATAGAGATGATGATGATGGAGGATTTTTTTATGGTGTTGGTTTGAGTACCACTCCTAGAGTGTTGAGGCTTGTCCCCCATATATGTACTAGTTGTCATCAAGTATGCTATGGACCTGATCAGGCCACACCTAGTTCAGGTTAATGGGGATATTCTGTTGGTTCATTTGGTTGCATCAGTTCATTTGTAGAGTTTCTTACAGCAGACCATCACCCTAAGGACACTGTGACAGAAGTATAAATATGCATCTAGATGTACATTCATTTTATAAGAATTTTGATGGATGTATATATCAAAGAAAACTTTGTAATACATTTTAACAATCAAACTGTTTGGTGTACAAATGACACTAATGATGGGGCAATCATCTACTCCACGAGTACATAGATTGACATCAGTCATACTCGAAAACTCTTATGGGGTATTTTGATTTCAATTTTTAAAATTATATATGAAATCATAAATTTAACTTGAGTTTTAAATTTATAATTGAATCACATATATGTTTGAAATATTTATGTTTGTTTAGGTGATTCAATCGACATCCACATCGATTCCTCTTGAGGGATTGCCAAGCACTCCTCCATTATTGGGCATCATAGATCAGGGGAAGGTACATTCATATTGTTATTTTTTTTTTAAAGTTTACATTAGTATAGTTACAATTTTATGATTTTTGAATTCACTAGATATATGAAATGCATGCATGTACACTTGTAAATATTATAAGCATTAAATTTCTATGTACATGTATGCCTAGGTTGATACCACAATAAGAATGGGCATCAGGAAAACATTTGATATTGTAGCTACTCGTGAGGCCACTAATTTCCAGGTTGTTTACAAGACTTTCTACACAAAATGTGAAAACTTGAATATATATATATATATATATACCTAATTCAATTATACATGCTTTAATTTTGATCTTGGAGAACTTTGTTAGTGCAACTTTCATCCCTGACCTAGACATAGTTGCACCACCAGGAGGACATGTAGAGCAGGCTCCATATCAAATGGTAATTTATTTATTTTATTATATTTAAAGTCAATTATTATATTTTAAGTCAATTATAAATTTTTAATTGAATATATACATAATATGAGATTTGTTACATATTATTTTTCTTTTATAGCATGAGTTGAGCATGTATAGATAGGTCCTAGAGAAGAGCCTGGTGCACAACCTCATAATACAATACAATAAAAATGTGATAAATTATAAATTAAATTGAATTAAAAAAATAATAATTGTAGAGTTGTACATCTAATTTCAAATTTCTTTGTCTTGTTTATGTAGATTGATTTAGAGAATTTAGAGGTTGCTTCAGGTGCACTAGAGCATACAGACACAAATATGACGATAATTTAATTTTATGATGGATTATAAATTAAATTTGCATTAAATCATTTTCCATTGTCTTACATTTGATTTAATCTTTCTCTCGTACATAGTGTTTCAGGACATCCACATAGTCCACATGGTGTGAAGAGGTCTCTTGATTATAGAGACAGTACATGACCTAGAAACATGTGATTTTATGTGTTATATTTGTTTATTTCATGGACTATATTTCTTGTTTCTCATGTACTCTGTTGGAATTTATATTTCATGGCTCAAGTACTTAGTTGGACTTTAGTTCACGGGTTGTACTCTGGTCTTTATTTCATGCACTTAATATATTTTTTTCATGCACTTAATATGTTACATAAATTATGGACTTTATTATTGTTTCAAATTTTAATTTACACATGTACATTTATACATTTTATGTTCATAGTCAAGACATTAATATAGGACATTAATGTGAAATTTAGTGATCTCACACATGATATTAATATAGGACATTTTAATATTTATACTTTACAAATTTAGTGATTTCATACATGATATACACGATATGTACATTAAATAAATAGCGATAATTACTCAATGAACTTATTCAATTTACGTCAATCAATAATTAGTCAATAAATCCTAATTTACAAACAAAAGTAATATATTTATATACCAGAAAGGATAAAATTTTAGGAAATAAACAATACCATAGAAGATTAGAGAATAAAAGCATTAATAAATTCTATAAATAATAACATCTAACACTAATTTATAAGTTATCAAAACAATAAATGACGTCTTAAGGGGATGTCTTAAGGGGTTATAATACGTCTTAAAGGGATGTCTAAAGGAGTCATAATAGAACATCTTAAGGGGATGTCTAAAGGGGTCATAATAGAATGTCTTAAGGGGATGTCTTAAGTGGTCTTAAGGTGATGTCTAAATGGGTCATAATAGAATGTCTTAAGGGGATGTTTTAAGGGGTCTTAAGGGGATGTCTAAAGGGGTCATAATAGAACGTCTTAAGTGGATGTATAAAGGGGTCATAATAGAACATCTTAAGGGGATGTCTTAAGGGGTCATAATATGTCTAAAGGGGATGTCTTAAGGGGTCTTAAGGGGATGTCTTAAGGGTTAACAATATAATTTATTAAGGGGATGTATTAAGGGGTCATAATACAATGTCTTAAGATATAGATTGATTTAACAATAATGTATGCAGAAATTTAGTGATTATACAATTAGACATAAAGTTTCAAAGTAGGAAAACATGCACATTTAACAAACAAAATATATAGAATATTGATTTGATACATAGAAGTACATAAAGTATGTTTAATTTTGTAAGTATGTATGTACATATATGTCATCTCAAAACAATGTTAACAAAATTTGGATATGCCATCTCAAGAAAATATCAAACTCATGGCTAGAATGTAGTGGGTCTTCACACCACCTGATATCAAAAAGGTACAAGCAATATCAATGAAATCATCAAAACATACATATTTTAATTTATATAAAACTCTCTATATGTATAGAACTGAAGTACTTGCATTTTGTAATGTCCCCATTTTTTGGCGAGCATCAGAGTTTATAAGATTAGCCTATCATGAGACCCTCGTAGGCTGATAGATGGATTAGAGGGTCATTTCGAGCTTGGCTCAGCTTCAGATTGTCAGGTTTTGATCAATTGGCTTTCGTTCGGGCTCATTCGGACGCTTTTTGCAGAAGTTGCTATTTTTAGCAGTTCTTGGCAGTCAGCGTGGGACCCCTGCTATTTTTAGCAGTAGGGATTTGGCAGCGTTCAGAATCACTTCTCAGTTGATAGCTTCAGACGGATTGGGCATCGGATAAATAATGAGAGAGATATTAATATTTAATTAAATTGATTAAATATTAATTATTTGGAGTTTATAATATAAAGTTATAATATTATATTGTAACTTAAGTGATTTTGGCTGAGGGGTCGCCCAACATTAAAAGGGGCCATTTGACGATTTAATTTATGATTAAAAATTATGCCCGAGACTATTGAATTATTAAAAGAATAAAAGTCGAATTATTTAAAATTCCCTATTATTAAGGAATTCGCACTTTTGAGGAGAATATAGGCTTTGCCTTGGAAATTGAGCCATTATGCATTTTTGACTTATTGGAAATTGATCAAGTTTTGTCTGAGCACAGAAACTTAGGGTTTCAGTCTCGAATTCATTGGGGAACGAGCCATCTCCATTGAAAGCAGTTCAGAGGGTGTGAAATAACACTTGATTTATTGCCAGCTGAGAGATTTCTTCATCCAGAAGAAATTACAGAGCATACAGAGGTTGTTTGCACTCAGGGTTTCAGTAGAAAATCATTACAGAGGAGTCTCTTACTTTGAGGCGTCATTTTTGTTGACATCTGGAGGTTATTGGGAAGGCCGTACATTTCATTTAATGTTGCTGCTACAGCCGTACCATCTGCTGACAGCCGTACATCTCCAAGCTTCATAGTGATTCAAATCTCAGAGCTTTTGTCAGGGTTTTTAACCAGAAGACATTATTTCATCAAGGCGCCTATCTCTTCACATCTGGAGACTTTCAGAGAGAGCCGTATTTGTATTACATTCATTACTGCTGTATTCTGGCCGTACTTCTGCTGTACCAGGCCGTACTACATCTTGAAAGGCGTGTTTTTGATCTTGTCCAAAGCGCCTACCTTTCTGGCTTATAATCTTCATCACCTAGGGCGCTAGGGTAGCTGGAGTCTTCCGAGAGTGTCAGACAAGAGGAGAGTTTCACATTTGTTGCAGCCGTACCAGATCTGGGTACTTCTTCAGCTTGCTGCGTTTTTTATCAGGTTCTTCATAAAAATCATTGCCTTTTACTTTGCATGCAACTGGATCAATATTGTAATCATTGCAGAAGTTTGAATAATAGACTGGCATTGATAATTGCATTATATTTTGCTATTCTTGGATACTATATGATTTTATTTGAATTTATTATCGTTTATTGGCAAAATCGCAATTTTCTTAATTTGCACAAAACCCAAAAAAATCACAAAAAAACCAAAACTTCAGAAAAACCTCAGAAAAATAGTCAGAGACAGAAATAGGGGAAACAAGGGTTCCTATAAGGTGGTATCGAGGCTAAATCATGCATCACGAGGTTTTACATGCATCATATATGCAGCCAGAGGAGTTTGGTTCATACAGGTACTATTCTCGCAGATGAGCCTTGATTGAAAGGCAACGAAGTTTGAGCAGGCAGTCAGGTAACATGGCTGACAGGAATGACAGGTCTGATAGAACAGTTAATCTGAGAACAGAGATTCCACATAACCACCAAGATCGGGACGATGCAGAGGTTTTGCATGCGCTCAGAGATCTGCATGCAGGTCAACAGCAGTCAAATGGTGTATTAC